>PYAF01001075.1:760192-778515 GCA_007407185.1 Glycine tomentella | reverse complement strand
AGACAGATCCGAATGATGTAGTGAAGAATAAAGAAATGGACGATGTTTCACTTGATTCATCTTGTAGCGATGGTGTAATACATGTGAAATTTTGATCCTGGGGTCGGCCATGGACTACCCATTTCCACTTCCTTTGATGCAATTTTCTCTCTACCAAAGTGCCTTCCTGTATGATTACCAAGAATTTTTTTTTAAAATGGTATCCTCCTAGACAGATCATAAGAATACATTCTTAAAGGACTTAATCAAAAAGTAAATCTAATAAACCATGTCCGAGCCAAGTTAAGCATGTTCAAGTGATTTGCAAAAGCGATTGAATTTTTATGAAGCTTCACATTTGATATAATGGTTAAGTTTTACATAAAATTGACAACAATCTAGTTTCTCTTCGATCACTTTTTCCATCCAAAAAAATTCTATAAGAGTATCTTTTTAAAGAGGGATGTTTTCACCACTGCTTTAGTTCTATTTTATTAAATTTGAGTATTTTCTGATGTTTTTCGAAAGAAGTTTTGAGCACTTTTTTTTTCTGGAAATGATTGGAATGTTCATAAAAATACTTGTATACTTCAGACCTTTGTTAAAAGGAACAGAGATTCAGAATGATCATCACTCAATCCAGGTAAACTACACCCTTTAGATGGCATCAAAGGAGCAGCTTGTGCTGTTCTTTCATGCCATATGTGCCTCTTCCATGATGGTTTTGATTTTCTGTCATATTCATAAAGATCTCCAGCAGAACTACAGCACCACATCATTTGTTAAGTTTGTCAGACTCATATGATAGAAGATGAAGAGTGCTTTGTGAAAATCACTGAAAAACAACATGGCAGTTTATAACATTAGAAGAGTATAGTAAATTTTAATTTAGCTTTCTAGTCCTGTATTCTATTTATTGTTATTATCAAATATGAAATTGCAACAAAACGTGCCTCAAGCACACACAAACCACCCCACCTTATGGTATATACTACTTCTCTTGTTGAAGAAGCATCAGCTATTGCTGCTACATTTGCTCCAGCTGGTTGGCCATGATTTATCCATCTGTTCTATATATATGTCAAGATTGAGGTGGAATTAGTAACACCTTGGAATCCATTTGTTAAAGGTTAAAGAACTTAAGATTCAATTGCCAAGTCACTAATATTTGCTCCGAAACTTGAGTTTTACCTGGGGAGCTCAACCCAAGCAAGTTCTACTAGTGATCCATTCTTTGTGCAGAAATAGGCTCTCCTGTCCCACAAGGCAACCACACAAGAGACTGTTTTAAAAATGCTAATGGTATGTATGTTTGATCTCAGAAATTAAAATTGCCTTACTGTCCATCACGCGAAGCAACTCCAGACTTCATTAAAAGATTTTTCTCTGGATCAGTAGGAGTGAATTCAACCCAAATTGGTTGTGAGCTTTCACCGAGTTGCACTCGAATCTGCTGAGCAAAATTACAAGTAGCCAATCTATGAGACAAGGGTAATTGTTGCAGTTTCAATTTCCAACAACGTACAGAGGACCCCTTTATTTATCGGAGTTTACATTTTAATACTTATCCAGGATTTCAATCTTAACATAATAGTGTCAATATGTCACTGTCTAAATTATATGACCGGCTATGCATAAAGTTGTTATACTAAAGTGTATATTATATGCATGTGATCCTAGTCAATCTCTATCTGATACATTATTAATTCTTTTTCGTAAATTGAAAAATGTGATTACATGTCAAGTAGAGATTGACCGAGACATATACTTGGAAGAGAGTTGATATGCTCAGAGAAATATAAGGATAGAAATCAAGTTCTACAGTTGATGAGAACATTTAACATAGTATGATGCTTGGCATGTATCTTCTAACTTAACAGATGCTTCTAACCTGATACAATTTTCCTGCTTCTGATAGAGCAAGAATCGTCTGATTGATGACAAAAATTGATATGGCACTTCCTGCTGATACGGGCAAGTCATGAGGGATAATCACCCATTCCATTCCATTCCAAAACCTCTCATAGATAGACCCACTTTCACCAGTGATCCACACAGATGTCTCGGATATTTTAGTCAAGGAAATCCTCTTTCTCTGGGGCAGAACCACATCCTCTGCTTCCAATTTACTATCCTTATTCTTAACACTTCTCTTTTGTTCATCAAGCTTGTGTTTTAGCTCCAATACTTCTTGTGTGCTCTTCTTATCTGTCTGAAGTATTGACCCAACTTTTCTACAGTCACCGTTAACACAAGAGAGCAGATCATAGGGCAGTTTTGCTTCAACCCATGTTTCAGTTTGTTCGCTGAACACCCAAAACTTATCAGTCTTCTGCTGAAATCGTTGGTTGCTTTGTTGAAAAATTTGATATGGGCACCATGAAGCACAAACCACAACTATAAAGCAGCTGACAGACAAGAGTCCCCATATAGCAGATATCAAATGGAACGTTGACATGGTGTTGTTGTCATTGGAAGCCAGACAAATAACAAAGAGACCCGAAACACTTCAAAATAAAGATTTGTAGGTACCATATGAAGTACCCCAAATGGACCATGTGTTCAAAAGCTTCGATTATTATGACTATCTGCCCAAAGTTTACAATCAGACGTGTGGATAGTTCATGGAAAAGTACTGTTGGCATGGTCCCCAAGACCAAGATGATTTATTACTATTTGGGATGTGAATTTAATAAAGAGAAAGGGAAGATTTGTAAATTGTTGGACCATACTGCATGGATTATGGACCGTATGGAAAGTGGTAGCAGTGGCTACTCATTCTTAGAATTTAACAATCACCACTAGATAGTAGTAGATACATACATGGTCTCTGTGTTTCTCAACTTTTGAGGTAATTATTTGATATCAAATTACACAACGTAGTGGAAGTGTTTTTCACGAGATGCTTTAATTGGTTGGTCCCTTTATAGTATCGGGTTTGCTTTTTAATAATAATAAAAAGTTTCAATTTTTTAAGTAGAGCATTTATTTTGGTGATCTCTATTCGAATTAGAGTATCGGTTAAGAAATATGTTTAGGAAAGGAAAAGTGAGAAGCAAGCAGAACAAATTATGAAAATTTGAACTCATATATATACTCACAATCAATTTATTTTTAGAGTTTGATCAACGAAACTGATTTAAGGATACTTTTTTAACCAATATATATGAAAGATTAATGATTATTTTACTTTGTTTTTTTATATATGTCGGGTTCCTTAACGTTCCTGAGACACCCATTGGCAAATAAAACTGTTATTTTTTCAAGAAAAAGTAATAGTATAATATATTTCAAACTTGGTGCCACGATTTACCTAGTATATTTTATGATTATCTTCGTTTACGTGCATCATTGTGAAGCATGGTTGCATTGTTAAGATTCTTTTTGCAGGGCCAAAGTTGGTATGATGCTGCGGCTACTTTATGAATATTGTGATCAGTGGTTGCGTTTCCATTAGATCGTCTCGTCAGATGACAGATGCCTACCCTATAATTGGTTTCATATTCTACCTTTGGACTCCATCAATACAAAGTTATCAAAATATCATATCAAACGTGGAAGCTGAGCTCAGATGCCTCCAATGCAATTTTCTTTTGAAGCAACTCGCGGAAGAAAATGACATTGAAAACAATAGCATTCACTCACAAGTGAATGATTTATATTTCTTTTGGTGAAATAATGGGGAAAAAATAAAGAAACAAGACTTAAAACTGCAAGAAAATACGATGAAAGTTACATCATCCAAAACGACATTAAAAAATAGTTTAAAAAAAATAGCTAGCCACAAATTTATTTCACAATTTATTATATTGAATGATAATAAAGTATGAGATTAATAACGGTAATGATAATTAATTATGCTTTAACTTCTTGTTCATCATATATAATATAATCTTATTAAAATAATTCTATTTAATAATTTTTAATTTGAATTTTCAACTGTTAAATTAAAAATTTTCTTTAAACAAATCAAATTTATAAATTTTATACAATGAAAAATATTTAATATTTTATTAATTAATTTTATTTTAACATAATAATATTTTTAAATTTAAATAAATATAGGTTATATGAAATTTATTAAAATCATATTCTAAAAATAAATTTAAAAAAAAAAATCGTCTCTACGTGTATCTAGAAAGGAAAGTTAAAGGAACTAAGAATATATTTTTAGTCCTTGAATATTTAAATTTTGAAAAGAAAAAAAAAAGTAGTATGATTTGTTCAATTTATTATAAGAATAATAATCTTTTTTAAGAACTTCTTAAAAAAGAAAACGTGCTGGTTGATCATCACAGACTCTTTATCGATCTCAATCACAATAAAATACCATTTGGTGAGATCGTATGGGAGCTTAAACAACACGACAAGACTGACTTAGATTCCACTGGAAAAAGAATGCTAGAGTTTGATTCCTCCAATAAATGGTTGCATGAGAATCTCAAACGTGTGGACAGCAATTTTCTGTTTTCAAAATGCCTGATTCTTTCATATTGATTGAAGTCTCTTATTTTTCTTTATGTTTTCAGGATTTTGTTTGAACTTATATGTTAACATTTTTTTTCAATTGAAATATTATTTTAAAAAGAATATATAATAACTATGTATGTATAAAAAAAATTCAAAAAAAAAAGAATATCTTGATAATCAATAAAAAATAATATTTTAAAAAATTTGAAGAAATGAGTCTTTAATTTTAAGATTTTATTTGAAAATAATTATATCTAATAATATATGAATAAATTTAGGGTAAAATGTGCTTCAAGTCCATCAAGAATCGGTTAAAATTGATGTAAAATGGTGGTTTGGTGGTTTTGTTTCATGATTTTTTTTTTAAAATGTGGATGATTTCATTCATGGTCAAGGCAAAATAAAATATAAAAATTAGGGATAAAATCCACCCCAATCCGTGAGTAGCATTAAAACTATGCATTTTAATCCGCAGCTAATTTTACGCACGGATACCATGGATATAAATTATTGTCATCCTTATTTGCAAACAAGAAAAATTTTTGTTTTTCCTTCAGTTTCCTCCAGACTCCCCTGTCACCAACAACCCCCAGCTACTAACAAAAAGTGGAGGAGTTTCACTTGCACCTCTACAAGATTGGTAGCAACAATCAATCAGTTAAAATTATTCATGATGAATATAGTAATTTGCCTGTTTAACGTTTAATTTAAGAAACAAATAATTGCTTGCTTACTTAATGTGTAAGGTAGTGAATAGTTGCTTACAAAATTTGATAAGGATAAGCGTGGGTACAAGAATCTTTAACACCACCTTTCCATATAATTGTGTTTGGTAAAAATTCGTAAAAGTGGTTCTCATTAAAATAGAAATTGGATACGAATATTTGTTGCCTTTGCGTTGAAATTTTCTTGTTCATTCAACATTTTCACATTTTTATCCTGTTTCATCGCCTAACGACTATTTAATAAAATTTACAATATCTATTATACTTGTTCGCTTAATACTAATTTACTTTTTGAACTTACTTTTATCTAAATTTTACAAATTCAAATTTAAAAACGTGGACTCAAAACACTCATTGAAATGTGTGGATTACACTAGGTTAGACACTCACGAAACGTCCATGTATGATCGGAAAGTAATTTAATCCTTTGACTCCACAACCTTTAGCGTTAACTTGTACAAATATTATTGTGGTAGTCATAAAGTCTTAGATAGCTTAGGGGTAAGAATATGAATTGTAACGATCCAACAAGCACCTGATCAAATAATGGGTTGAAACAAATACAACAAATGAATATCATAATTATAAGTTATAGAATTGTGCGTTGCACATAAATTTTTTAATTTAAAATATGTTTGGCTTCAATTTATAATAGTACAAATATTATTATGGTAGTCATAAAGTCTTACATAGCAATTGTTTATAAATATTCTTCTCTCTCAACTCATCCAAATGTTTTTTTACTATGAATAAAATTGTAACGATCCAAGGAGCACCTAATCAAATAATAGGTTGGAACAAATACAACAATGAATATCATAATTATAAGTTATAGAATTGTGCGTTGTACATAAATTTTTTAATTTAAAATATGTTTGGCTTCAATTTATAATAGTACAAATATTATTATGGTAGTCATAAATTCTTACATAACTTAGGGGTAAGAGCATGAATTGTTTATAAACATTCTTCTCTCTCAACTCATCCAAATGCTTTTTTACTAAGAATAAAATTGTAACGATCCAAGGAGCACCTAATCAAATAATAGGTTGGAACAAATACAACAATGAATATCATAATTATAAGTTATAGAATTGTGCTTTGCACATAAATTTTTTAATTTAAAATATGTTTGGCTTCAACTTTTAATAGTAATATCTAATTAGCATCATGCTAATAAAAGGTATCAAAATATTATCAAATTCCGAACAGTCCATCCTACACTTTACGTTGTTAACTGGTCGGAGACAGAAGGGCCTACACGAATTGTTATATATTTTTTAATAAAAATAAAGTCAATGTAAAAGTTGTTGCAAAATCAAATCGAATTCATTCACCCAAAAAAACAAGATCAAATCAAATTCAATTAACTTTTCATGCTACAAAGGACGACAAAAAAAAAAAAATTAGGTGAGCTACTTAGAAGGAAAAGGAAATTATATTCTTGCTCTATCGAGCCTTTGCTTTCATTATTCTGTTTATCGCATACTTCATGGATTTTTGGTTTCTAGTTCCTTCTATTTGCAATCCATCACTGCTTGAGATTGATCCTGTATGGGGCTGGTACCCGCACTGTCCTTTTACTCTTCCTACCACATGTTTTGTAATTTTTGTTTAACGAAAATGCCTTTTATAGAAACTAATTTTTGTTGTGTATTTTGTTGTTTCCCCTGTGTATCCTAACAAGAAACACAAGAAAAACTAATTTTCTTTGTGTACTTATATAATAGAAATTAAATTCAATCAAATCAATGACATACAACATAGAATAACAAAGGAAGCACCAGTGAGGAAGGAATGGAGGTGTGGAAAAAGAAAGATCAAGGTGGCTTTAAAGAGAAGAAAATAGATAGAAAAATGAGAAGGGAGGGTAATAGAGGGAGGGCGAGGGTGAAGGCAGAGTAGTTTGAGTATTTTTTTTTTTTAAAAAAAAGTGTGTGAAGAGTAAAAAGGGGAGGGTAGATTGAACAGCACATTTAATCCCAACGTAAGAACCCAACACGCAGCAGTTTATTTCATTGAAAGCTATTCTAGTGGGACAGCCCAATACTTCAACCCAAGACCAAATTATTGCTCACGGCAATAGGAAATTTCGGCCCCAAGACAAAACATGAATCCGTCCAATTTAGATTTAACCATTAGGCGTTCCACATAATAACTAGTAATAGGGTTCCAATTTCAACATTCCATCAATGGCAGGTACACGAATTCACCTTTAACTTTTTCAGTTTTTCACCATATAATTACAGCTACGCACTTACTATATTTTGATTCTACCACATATGTGAGAAATATGAGAGTAAATATAACGTGCGCTTGGATTTTTCTTAAAATCCAAATATGTTCTCCAGGCTTCCCTCTTCTCTTCAATCAAAACAAAAGCATGCATCCACATTAACTCACGGCAAAGTAGACTGTAAATCAAGTCAAGGTCAAAACCTAGGATTTTTCCTTGGGGGTGTGTTCTCAAAATATATTTCACTCTGTATTTAACCATTTCAAAAGGAGCTTGCAAATATTAACCGTGCAACAACAAGGTAATATAAATAATAAGAGAATTTGAGAAACACCCAGGTGTATTTAGCGTGAACTCTCAAAAGTCCATTATCGTGGTAATTATACAAACTACCTAAAAAATTGGCTTTCTAATATCCTCAAAATAAACAATTTGACCCTAATGAGAGGTCCACTTCCCAAACTCAACTGAACATTTAATCTACTCTAAAGTTACAACAGGTCAAAGAATGAATTAACTTAGGAAGCAATAGCCGAAAGCTGACCATGAAACCTGTGTGTACCCGATCGCACTTTAATCATCTGCAGCTAACTACTGAAGAAGTTAGGTCCAGCCCGAGACAGAAGCTCCTTGCCAGCATCCTTACCCATCTCAATCATATCTTCAACAGCATATGGACCAACCCTGGATGTCTCTAGCACTGCACAGAGGGAAATGCATGAAAGCTTAGAGAAAAGTTACTTGTGAAGGATTAGAAACTAGACAAAGTCAAATAACATAAATCTATAAAAAGATGTTCATACCACGGGTTCCATCAGGGGAAGCAACTAATCCTCTAAACAAACAATTGCCATCCTCGTTTCTGCAAGCATACCCTGCAATAGGAGTGCGGCAAGACCCATCCAAAGTCTGAAGAAAGGCCCTTTCACAGACAACTGCTAGCCTTGTTTCTTCATGATTAAGTGAAGCAATGTATTCTAACTACAAGAAACCACTCAACCAAAAAGTTGAAAAACATCAAGAATCTAAAATGAGTAAAGAATGTAAGACGCAATGTAAAATTGTAATATTATGCAATTAATTTGAAATGTTTCAGATTCCTAATATAAGCCAATCTTCTTTCTGGTTTGAGTAGGAATTTGTTGCAAGTAGGAATTTAACAATGTACACACACATTTGATCTTACATGGCATGATTAACTTCCCTTGCACATAAAAATAACAGCAAGTCTGCCAAGATTGTGCGCTATATTTAATCACTTACCATTTTATTGTCATCACTTCTACAGGCAATTCCAATAGCACCTTGGGCAACAGCTGGAAGCATATCATCAATTGATAGGATTGAAGTCACATTTTCTGTCATACTTAAGCGTTTGAGTCCAGCTAATGCTAATAGTGTAGCTTGGACAACCCCCTCATTGAGTTTTCTTAACCTTGTTTGGACATTGCCACGGAAATTTTCCTGCACCTGAGAAATAAAATTCCAGAACAATTTATCAGTGGTCTAGAATATCAAAATTTCACAAATGAAGTAGCAAAGAATAGTCAAACAACATGGACAGAGAAAAAAAAAATGCTTCAAGAAAGACAAAAACAATCACAGGAAAAAATAAAATAAAAACTGTCGATTTGAAACTGCAAGGGAATAAAGACTATAACTTTTTAAGAAAGCTAAATCTTAAAGAATACATAGACAATGCTCACAACCCTAGAGTAAGAATCACAAGGATAACATATTGTCTATTACTTCATAGTCACAACCATAATTGTTAGTCCATGTCACCAAGGTGTTAACATGTTACAAGGGCATACCTGACAGCAGCTATAAAATACATATTATGATATGAAGCGATACAAGTCCCTCTTACATGCTTTCAGAAGCATTTTAAAAATCTGATATATGTATTAGGTTTCACCACACACAATGCTAATGTGACCATTTGTCAATAATCTTGTCTATTTTTTTTACGTTATATTGATAATGTATGTAACGACAACTTTGATAACAGCTTGCAGCCAGAAAAGGAAATTAGAAATGTTATACAGGGAATGTCCATTAAAGTCATTTGCTAGAGCTAATTTAGTAAGACAGTGTAGGAAACAATAATTTGTGATTTTCAGGCTGATGAGTAAAAAAGATGACTTACATTAAGAGATGGGTATCTGTGCAGGATCTGTGACTTTCGTCTTAACGAAGCAGTACCAATAACACTTGCAGGGGGAAGATCAGCTAAGGAAGCTGCAGTCAAGGATATAAATGCATCTCTGACATCCTCTCGCGGAAGGTTACAAGGCAGAATAGTTTTATCAGGCAAGTAAGTAGGAACATCCTTCATTGAATGGACAGCGATGTCGATTTCGCTGTTCAAGAGTGCCTCATCTATTTCTTTGGTGAACAAGCCCTTCCCACCTATGTCTGCAAGTGGTTGTGTGAGGATTTTGTCCCCTGTTGTCTTTATAATCACAATCTCAATAGCCCCCTCTTCGGCTAAGTCAGGGTGTGATGCCATGAGTTTGTCTCTGGTCTCGTATGCTTGTGCCAGAGCTAGTGGACTGCTCTATACATGAAAAAAGAAAAGAAAAAAAAACAATTTTGATGATGGTAGGAATCTGAGAATGTTTGTTTTGTTTTGTTAAACCAAAAATGCATAAGCCAAATAGATGTGAAGAAAAACTGGGGGGAAAAGAGTACCTTCCTCTGGTACCAATTCTTATGAGAGCGACCTTAGTTTGTTGCTCAACGGCAACAGAAGCTTTGGTGACCCAAATGCGATGGCATTTGGAGAGAGATGTAGTTTTAGTTTTCGAAGCTGAACGGGGAAGCCACCCGCCATGGAGCGTGGAAGAAAGAGTATTCATGTCAAAGAGAAGAGAAGAGAACAACAACAGCGAATTGTTGAGGGTTTGAGGCAACCCCCTTTCGTTTCGTTTCTGTCTGGTGATGGATAGAGTCTGATATGATATGTCCAACAAGATAAAGTTCATACGGATTAATCATTTTCCTTCTTTTCTTATCGGAAATTACACGCATTATTATTTTAATTCGCCTATGGTGTGGTCATTGTGGTGGCTATACAAGGCTCCATGTGGTTAAAGTAAAAAATAAATAAATTAAAAGTTAATATATTTTGTTCTAATTTTTAATTAAAAAAATTAGTTACTGGGTTTTAACTACTGTTTTTTGAATGATTGGTAGAGTATTACATTATTTATTTCGATTTAAAAATTTACGTATTAGTGAAAAATATAATAAAGTCATGCTATAAAAACTTGTAAAATAATTATAATAGAATTATTTTATTATAATATCGAATTTTATATTTTCACATTTCTTGTTGATATATGGAGAAATTGATCCAACCTAGAAAAAAACAAGAGTTTGATCCCCTCTTTTAAAATAAAAAAAACAAATAAAGTCAAAATTATAAATGAATTTGAGTGTCTTAGTAATTTTTAAATAAGAAAATTATTTGTAATAGGAGTGGTTGTGAGTTTTTATTTATTTTGAAATATAGTTTTTAAAATAAAATATATTTGACAAAAATGAAGTTGGATTTTTTTAATCAATTTTAAAACAATTTTATCTTATTTTCAAAATCAAAGAGAATAAAATTTATAATTTTGATTTATAATTTAAAAATGATACACTTTATTTGTACTTGACTATTGTCTTTCTTGTTGTCACCGATAACATTTCATCCCTTCCACCACTACCATTGTCATGGGCATCATATATGTCACCTACATCACAACCATTATTATTATCATTCAATATATCATTGTTACAATTGACACCACCATCACCACTAATATCGTTGTTACTATTATTATTATCATTATTACTATGATTGTTACTATTATTATCACTATCATCATTGACACCATTATCATTAATATCACCATTGATTCCCCTATCATCATCATCAATTCCAACATTGTTATTGATGAAGTTGAAATCATTATAAAAATACATTCTTAAAAGAATTTTAATTCAATTGAAGAATTTAAAAACAAGTTTATCATGAAATTAATTAGAGAAAAACTAAAATTAACCAAAAATTATATTTTAATTTTAAAAATTATTGAAACTAAAACTAAAAATGGGTTATTCTCAAATTATCTAAAATTCATAACTAAAAAATACCCCAAACAAGTCCTACAAATAAACAAGTCCTACAAAATATTTATTTACTCATAGATAAAAGCATGTGACTCAATCACGCTAGTAAAATTAGATAACACACAGTAGAATTATGTCTCAGTGTTTTACTTCTTACATATTTCTATTTGTATGTTAAAATATAGTAAAACAAGTTAAAATAACTTCACATTTGAAATTCCAATTATACCCATTGTATATTCTTATACCGTTATACGGTCAAGCATTTTTTGTTTTATTTTGGAAATATAAATTAACAACATGAATCTATTAACATATTAACATATCATTCACAAACACAAACATGTGGATTAACTAGCAATTTTTTTTTATTTAATAATTTTTTGTTTAAATTTTTAATAGATAACTGTGTTAAATATTTAAAATATTTTTTTTGTGCATGATAGTCTTTCCAAAACTAACATAAAACAAAATATATTTTTAACACATGACAAAGGTTAATTTTTTTCGAGTAAGGCGGATCTAATTTTTAATAACTTATACTTTTTTATATAAGAGGATCTAATTTTTAATAACTTATACTTTTTTATATAACTTTTCATGGATAAATATTTGTACCTAAATCTAAACTTGTTTCAGTGAACCCAATGAAGAATGATTTTTTATGAATGTGTTAGGTTGTCGATGTAAAATGTTATACCTTTTATTCTTGTAGGACATCTGATGATTATAATCTTTTTAATTCTTTCTATTTTATTTATTATTATTTATAAATAAAATAAGTAAAAACACACCTTATAATTGAAAGGTAAAATTAGAAGACATAAATATAGGAAATACAGTATTTTAGAAAAAATTAGATAATAGTCTACCCTAGATAAACCCCAAACGACTTACCATTGCAAGCGATAAATCACAACATAAAAGGGTTCTCTCTCACTTTCTCTTTCACACAGTAAGCGTGAACTAATATCGAAATTCAATTATACCCTGACCCTGTGTTAGTTTCGTGTGTTGAGAAGCAGAGACAGGCAGAGATGCAAGGAAGCGCAGCCGACGGTGAAGCCTTGGATTTCGAGCCTGAGGACGATGACCTGATGGACGAGGACGGCGCCCCCGACGCCGACGCTTCTCCGCCTCAACCTAAGCTCAAGTCCGCCATCACCGCCGCCGCCGCCGCCACTGCCTCTCTCGCCGCCCCCAAAAAGACCAAGGGTCGCGGATTCCGGCAGGACACCGACGCCAACCGCAACACTCGGCTCTCCGGCTCCGACTTCGACTCTCTCACCACCGAGGGCGGCCCTGGCCCTCAAAGATGTTAGTAATCCCTTTCCCTCTTCACTCTTAGGGTTAGGGTTTTGCCTTTTTTTATTTAATTTAATTTAATGACTATTTCGATTTTATTTCCCTCGCTCCAGCCATCGAAGGATGGATCATTCTGGTCACCGGCGTGCACGAGGAAGCGCAAGAGGACGATTTGCAAAACGCCTTTGGTGAATATGGAGAGATTAAGAACCTGCATTTGAATCTCGATCGCCGCACTGGATTTGTCAAAGTAACTCTTAATTCCTCTTTTATTTTCCCTTGTTGCAATTGAGCTACATAGTCATTAGGATAATTCATTGGATTTTCATTTTTCAACGTACTTCATTATGGAGGAAGGAATTTAATCGGAATTTGACGTAAATATGTGACTCTGTCTATAATTTTATTTTGACCTCATGACAAATATATATGTATGGTTATAACCTAAGTGCGAAATGATAAATAATGTTTGATCTACATGGTGGTCATTGTTTTGTATCTGGGCATCTGGCATATTGTCAGTGTCCTGTATTGCTGGTCCATTTTGATGATTTGACCTTTGATGTGATTTTTCTTCAACTTGGGCTTTTAATTTTGATGACTCTTGCCATGAATTTTGTTTCTCTTGGTGGTTAATCACTTAATTGTTGGCCCAAAACTGATATTCTGTGGGAACCAAATGGTTGTTGATCTGTTTTTCATTGATAGAAAAAGGATTTGGAATTGGCTGTCCTCCATTACATTCTTTCAAACACAAGACATTAACACAGTATGAATTTTATACTTGTGTTTCATACTATTGGCCCAAAACTGATACACTGTGGGATCAAAGGGTTGTTGATGTGTTTTACTTTGATAGAAAATGATTTGGAATTGGCTGTCTTCCATTACTTTCTTATTCTTTTTCAAGTTTGAAAGAATGTCAAGGAAGAAAGATACAATTCTTTATAACCATGTGTAGGTTATTGTCATTTCTTCACTGTTTCTATTATATTGTGCTCTTGTTTGCCTCCGTCCCTTCGATCAACTAGTTCACTTTATTAAAAAGGATAAATCTCTTTTTATAGTCTATTTGTAAATCATAAGCTGGGTTTATTCCTGTTTAGCAAGATTTTCTGCCATTTGTGCTTTTATGTACCGATTAATTTGGCAGATTTGCTATCCTTCTTCCTCTAACTTTATTTACCATATTTTTCTATTAGCAACTCAATCACATTAAAATTTTGGTTTATGGACTAATGAATATTTTTATTTTAGGGTTATGCATTGATTGAATATGAGCGTGCTGAAGAAGCTAGAAATGCAATAGAGAATTTGAATGGATCTGAACTTCTTACCCAAACCATTTATGTTGACTGGGCCTTCAGCAGTGGACCTATTAACGAGTCAATCAGAAGAAAGAATGCTAGGTATGTTTATACATGTTTAAAGATTTTGTTGTTTTTCAACATTAAAGTTTCGTGCAGATGCAGTATTGGTGTGAGCAAGGTTGTTAAGATCGTAATTTTACGTAGGATCGGGGGAGGGGATGAAAGATCGTAAATCGGGGATCGTAAGATCGGATCGAGATCCTACTAAGAAACTGCAGAAAGAAAAAAGTGGGTACGGAAAGACTTTAAATAGCAATTATCTAAATTAAAATTCAAAGCCCATTTAAAAAATATAATATGAAACTGCAGAAAGGAAAAAAGGGGGGTACAGAATGCAAATTTGGCCCAAATAACTTAACCCTAGCTTATACGATTCTTTTCTTCTTCTCTCTTCTTCTCTCTTTCTCTTCTGTGCGCCGTTTCTTCTCCTCTCTTGCTTTACATTTTTTTTTTCTTGCCACCTCCACCCTCCTCTCCGGCGATCTCTCCGTCAATTAATATCACCACCTCGGACGAGAAAGGGAGAAGGCCAGAACGGAGAAGGGAGAAGAGAAAGGGAGAGCCAGAAGCGGAAAGGGAGAAGAGAACCTACCTGGATGCGCGCAGTCGGGGGAGGTCGCCGGTCAGGTGAGCAGGTCGCAGCTCCAGGGCCAGGTAGCTTCTCAGTTTTCGTTCTGGTTCGAAATCGAACCCTAGAGCTTTTAACCCAGCGCGTTGTGGGATCGGTGAGGATCGGAGATCCTACGATTTTACGATCAAAATCGCGATCCTACACCGATCCTACCCCTTCCCGATCCTACACGCGATCTGGATCGCCGGCCGCCGGAAAAATCGTAGGATCGTGCGATTGCACGATCCGACGCGCGATTTTAACAACACTGGGTGTGAGTGTTATTTTGTTTGGTATTTCCTATTGTGCAATTTATTTTAGCTAATATGAACTCCCTTCTTAAAAGTTTGTAAGGCATATAATATATTACTCCTTTGTTGCATAGCTTTAACAGAAGTTATATAATTTCTCCTTGGTTAATGGATTGAAAAAATGAAAAAAAAAGGTGTATTTTCCTGGACTCTGGACAAGTTTAGAACAACTTGTATTCCAATTTTCAACTTGTTTATTATAAGCTTCTCTTTTTAGTTGTGTTAAGTAGATACTCATACTAGTGCTGAGTTTCTTCCCCTTGTGTGAACACCCTGTTGGCTGTTGTGAACTTTGAAATATTTTTAAAACTACAGATCAGAACTTTGACTAGCTAGAACTTAGTCATGCGGTTATGGTTTCTAGATTTGCATTCCACATTTTCATTGTTTAGCATATGAATGTTTTAAACTTTATCATTTTGCAGAGCACCTCGTGAACGGCGTTCCAGGAGCCCCCGGAGGAGATATTGACATGTGTATTGAGTAAATGTTTGTGTTGATGTGTGTGAACCCTTAAGTGAGCAGCTTGGTTTCTATTGCTGTAGCTGTGGAGGATTTTTCTGATACTTGTGCTTCCGTCAGGCAAAATACATATTTGATGCTGACGATTCTCATCTAATACATCCTTTGTTGAATGGTATAAACTTTTAGCTAGTTTATTATGGTGTGTGGTATTTAACATACTATTGTTTCATTATAGTAATGTGTTTTGGACGTGCTTTTTCTTGCATGTAATGGTATTATGTTGAGGAACGTAGGATCGCCTTTCGTTTGAAGCTTGTTTCTGTTGCATTTGCATGTTAAAGTGTGTCTTAGTGTCTCGTCCTTTCTTTCTTTTTTGTTATAAATCTTTTTTACGAAGTGTATGCATCCTTACCTCATCTTTTTATCTACCCGTCTGTGCATTTCCATGGGTATTGGTATTTGTTACGTGTAAAGGCTTAATAGAGTTAAATGCGATATGCAACACCAATATTTGTGTTTGGTGACATTGGTGGATCTTTGTCGTTTAGTTTACAACATAGCGTGTGATGCATACCTCGTAATTGAACCAACTTGTCGATGACTTGTTTTGTGCGCTTGGTAACTCCTCAAAGGTTAGAATTTATTAATTGGTAACTCCTCAAATAGAAAATTAGAGAATTTATATTTCAAATATTTTTGAAAATTATTTAAGAAAAATTAAGTTATTTTATACAAACAAAATTTGTATAAGAATATCAGAAAAAATTAAAAAAAAAATAATTTTTCAACAAATTAAAGAAAATAATCAAATTAAAAAATGATTGCCGTTGTGACTATTATTGTCGTCACCATGACTGTCAATGTCATCGTTGTTGTCATTGCGTGACAGTGATCACAATGATGATTGTAGTGATGATCTTAATATAAATTAAATGTTTGTTGTTGTGCTTTTAGACTGAGTTTGTTTGGATACAAAGTTATAAATATTTTATATTTTCAATAGAAAAATTCTCAAAAATACTTGTAATTTATATTCATACATACCTTTTATGTTTTTTCTAAAGAAATATTTAAAATTTGTTTGCTTTTTAAGATCAACTTTGTTATGCACTGATTGATTTGCATGGACTTAATTAAATTTAATTGAGTTAATTATATTTCATATTTTATGAAAATAGAATATGATTAAATAAATCGAATGTATAATATGATAACTTATAGGGATGACAAATGGGCTGGCTTGTAAAAAAAATGGGGTGGGTTGGTCTAGTTTATTTTTGTAAAGTGGGTCGAAAATGCTAGTTCGCCTCGCTTTAATGGGCTAGCGGGTCAGCCTGTCTAAAAAATTAAAAAAATAAAAAAAGTTAATTTTAAGAAGAAATACAAAAAAATTATTAAAAAATACAAATATGATAATTAAAAAAATACAAAGTTAAATAAAATTAAATAATTTAAAATTAATGTTAAATAAATGATGTCATGTGATAATTCATAAAATTACATCATTTGCAAATGAAATTTACATATGTAAATTGTCCAAAGTGTAATATGTTAGTAATGAAACACTATTTGAAAGTATCATTATCATAAATATTTTAATATTAAAACTTAAAAGTTAATTATGAGAGTATAAATTAAAAGAATATACCTATGTCAAAATATGTTAAATATATCTATTTAATTTTAATATTTAATATTTTAAATAATATTAGTCCAACGGTCTGGCCCGTCTCATCTCGCGTTTGGCCCGTAATTTTGCGCACTTTTGATATGCAAGCTAATATTATTAACACAGCTCGCGTTTTTTTCGGACTAAGCGAGCTAGCCCAGTGGATCAGACCCATTTTGTCAACCCTAATAACTTATGTGTATATCAATCATCGAATATATAATTAAAGAAAGTTTTGTCATGTACACATATAACACATGATCTAATTTTTTTTTCTCCTTAAATTTATTGATTTTTTAATTCATGAAAACATACCACTGTATTTATATATTTCAATTATAGTAACTAACATGATTATTAAAAAATATTTTGTCATATAATTTTATTGAATGATAAGAATAATCATTTTTTATAAACTAATTAATTAAATATGACATGGACTAAAAAGGTATAAGTTTTAATACTTATTATTTCTAATTTTATTCTATAAGCACATTATTAAATTGATTTTTCTAAAAAAAAAGTATAAATATGTTCCATTGCATGATAATTATATTAATTATAGTAACAACCATGTAATAATTATTAGATATATTCATTTATTAGATTCGCCAAAATGTAACATATAATAAATATTTGATAGATAAATAAAATAAAAGATCTTATGGTTTAAATTAAAGTAGTAGAAGCATTTATGTTTTATATATTTCTATTAAATTAAAATTTCCACTTCTGTAAGTAATTATTGATAATTATATAGTTAAAATAATTTGGATAATTCTAATATATTTTCATTTATTAGATTCAATAAAATGTTATGTGTGATAAATATTTGATTAAAGTAATTATAATATCTTACAAATTCATAACAATATAAAAAATATAAATTATAAAATAAAATTTAATATCAGTATAAGGCATGGGTTCTATATATGCTAATTAGTATATTTAATAAAGTCAAAATAAAAAATTAATACCAAATATAAATTTATCATTTTTTAAAGAGTCTAAATGTATGTTAAATACTAATTTTCATGCTAATTTTATATTTTATTGCAGAT
>PYAF01001075.1:739745-752077 GCA_007407185.1 Glycine tomentella | reverse complement strand
GGGGGGGGGGGGGGGGGGGGGGGGGGGGGGGGGGGGGGGGGCGGTTGTTATTTGTCCACGCTTCAGATGTTCAGTCCTAGGTGTGAGGAATTGTTGAAATCCTACATCAGCTAGAGATATGACCAATGCAGTTCTTATAAGGCTTGGAGAACCCTCACCTTACAAGCTGATTTTGTAAGTTAGGTCCTTAGTCCAAATTGTAAGAGACATTTTTATTTTATTTTACTTGGTTTCTAGAGAGGGATGTACTTAAAAGGAGTTGCTATGTATGTGCCCTTTCCTGAATCCTCTAAACTTTCTAGAACAGTGTATGTATATGCTGATACTTGCAAAGGAGTCTCTCATGTTCATTTCATTTTATTCTCACCAACTTTATTTTATGCAGGGACAAGGATGTTGTATAATCCACATGATATCTTATTGAGAAGAAAAATTGAGGAGCAGGCTGAATTGCAGCAAGTCCTTGAACTTCAAGAAAGAAGGCTGAAGAATCTACAGCTTCCAGACTTCAAGAATAATCCCATTCACCATCACCAACGCAGTCTTTCTGTGGGTACTCCTTTGGTCTTGCCCCATCAACTTCATAGTCATATTAACGATGCAGGTCTTTCTCCTGATAGTATTAAAGGAGATATTACAGGTTAGTGAATTGATGGTATCCTATGGTATAATTCTAGCGAACAGGGTTAGACAGTTTAGATTATTGTTGCTTTTCATGGCAGGCTACAGTGGCAGCTTCACTTCTACCAATTCTTTAGGTATTGCATCTGAGCAGCAGCAGCAGAAAGAAGTCAATCCAGCTCACATTGATGACTCTGAGAGCGGGAATTTAAAGGAGAGTGGAAATACCAAAGGCGTAAATCTTAGTAACAGGTATGGGCATTGATTTTGTTTCAGATCTTATTTCTATTGTCCTGCAGCATTTTGGGGGCAGTCCTCATGTTAATCTGCCCTGGTTGAGGACATGTGCAATTAATTTCAAATTTTCTGATATTGTGTTCTTTCATGATGCTCTCTTGGCCCTGGAGAAGTGTGGAGCAGGCCCTTCCTGATAGTCTCTTTGCTTCACCAACAAAAGCAGCTGGAGATTATCATGCTGACTTCTCTACATTGGCAGAGGTCAATGAGAGTGCTTTATTTTCAGCTAGCTCATCTTCTCAGGACAAGCTAGAACCGACAACCTCTTCTAGTGATGTGGCTTCCTGTTAGTTTTGTTTACAATTCAAGGTACTGCTAATTGCTCTCTGAATGTCACGCTTCCTTGC
The DNA here is from genome assembly GCA_007407185.1 of Glycine tomentella. Classification (NCBI taxonomy): domain Eukaryota; kingdom Viridiplantae; phylum Streptophyta; class Magnoliopsida; order Fabales; family Fabaceae; genus Glycine; species Glycine tomentella. Next base: position 750,812 of record PYAF01001075.1, on the reverse strand, counting down.
ATAATAAATGTGGATAGACTTCTTCTAACAAGTTGATACACTTTTCTTTGGCTCCATTTCGTGCCTCAAGATTTGAATTGTAGGTAATAAGAATAGAAGTGGCCAGCTGGGGATAATTTTTATTAGGGTAAGTTTTTGTTTTCCCTCTCTAACTTGGAAAAATGGTTTGTTGTTTACTAGTAAAAATCTCCTCACGATTTGCTTATAGTCTGGTAAATGATTTTTCTTTTGTTGCTCTGGTTTGTTTCTTTGCAGATTTATAGAAGCTTATAGAAGAATCTTCTAGATGTATAGCCAAATACACCTAGATCAGAAGATTAGATCCTCTAGAGAAGAATCAAAACGAGATCACCACCATCATCAATACATACTACTAACAGCAGGCGATACATGTTTCATACTTGGACAGACATTAGTTTATAAGACTAGTTTTTCTTTTCTTCCTTTCCTTTTCTGTTGTACTCCCATTCCCCTTAACATAAATATCTATAGATATATATGTTTCACCAGACTGAGGCAGAACAAGTTACTGTTGTTTTACTCTAGCTTAATGTATAAAACTTGGTCTACCATTTGGTTGCTATTTTCTACTGCTTCTATGTTCTCTTTTTCATTTTTTTTCCTGGTTTGGGAGGAGTGATACCTCTGACCCTGACCGCAATTTTCATTATTGGCTATTACATACCAGTAACGGTAGCTAGCTAATCTGCCTAACTATGTACAAGATTTAACAACTGCTGTTAGTCGCTTTCATTTCTTTAAATCATTGATCAGAAGAGGGGCTATTTGTATGGTTTGATTCAATTGTACTATGCAATATTTAAACCATGTTTCTTTGTTGATAATATTACACATTTATACCATAGAAATTACAATTTATTTGAGAAGTCATTTCATTTCAAATTAGAACAATAACAAAAGACATATTCCACTAAAACCAACCATATTCAGCAATGAAGATAGTGAGTTAGTTAACCTTTTGATAGTGTTAGTAGAGAGTCCCGGTTCATTGTAGATGAATTATGAAAGTAAAGAAAGAGAGAAGTTGCAAATGGAAACAAAAATGAGGTTTGTCTGGTATTGTGGATTGGAAGGCCCACATGTTAGGTGGGGATGTGCTGTCACATGGTGCTGACTGACATTGAACAAAAAATTGTGCATAGTGAGAGGGCATTACATTACATTTACACTCCTTTCGCCATCAAACTCATTGAAACGTTTGCTTCTGTTTCTGAGTCATTCATTCAGTTTTATGGATGGCAGAGCCTGTTTGTCCTCTCCTCTCCCGCATACCCTTAAATTATGCTACTTTCAACGCACTGCTCATTTTGCATTGCAGCTTTTCTAAAAGCCTCTGCAACCCTTTTATTTTACTGCTTAGCTTATTTGGCTAATCATCATCATTTTGATTTTTTTTTCTGGTGCAGTAGAGAAAATAAAAGGGAAATAACCCACATGAAAACTAACTGCTACAAAAGTGATGATTTTGTTATTGATTCCTTTGGAAGTCACATCGTACAATTGATAAAATATTAATAGCTAGATCCAAATCACATTTGAAATTTATTAGTAAGTAATCAATTGATAAAAATATTTATAGAGATTTTTTGTTTTTTTCTCCTTAAATTTTCAGTTTTCAAAAGTTATATTAGACTTTGACTAATCCTAATCATGTCAAATACCGAACAAAACTACATATAAATGTGAATGTTCTCACTCGTTTGAAATGTTGAGTTGTCATTTAAACTTTGTTATTTTCAACTATACCCTATCATGTTTCTTTCACTGTACCATTTTTTCTTTTGTTAAGATATATCGTCCTACCTATTCACAACTTAAAATTTTCAGGTCTTTCATTTGGTCGTATAGACCTATTTAAGGAGTTGAAATCCTCTCCATATATATATATATTTTTTTTTTTTTTTCTATTTACACGACTTGAACTAAAAAATATTTGTTTGTGCACAGTGCTATTTAGGTATTTTTCTAATAAAACGTTATAAACATAGATGACCATTAAAATATTACTTATAAAAAACAATACGTGTAATAAAGTTCAGCATTTAGCTTATCGAGAAAAAAAAGTACATCATTTCACCAATAATGTTATTTTTCAGAATTATTTATGTAATGCTTTGAAAAAAAATATCTTATGTTACTTTTTAAGATTTCAAATACTTTTGTAGTGGTTATGTATAATTATTTAGTATTGAACTTTGAGCCTCTCTATGTTTGAGCGAGGCTTTTATCATATGTAGGGCCCAAATAAATGTGAAAGTGTTTGATATCATGGCCCAAAAATCTTTCCACCATTTGTGGACATATATTACTTTTGTTATATGGTCGCATAAAATTTTCCAAATAAAATAACATGAAATTGATGAAATACACAACAAAATTTATTTGCAAGCATGATCAAATGACAAATTTTATTAAATTGGCTTACTGTAAAAATAAAAAAATTATAGATTATTTCACGACTTTTATTCACACATATAAATAAGAGAAAAATGATTATATAATAAATGTATATTTTTTTTACATAATCATTTAATCACAATTTGTTATATATAATAAATTTATTAATGTTTAAAATAATTTAAAAAATAATTTATAATTAAATAATAATATAAAATTATTTTATATTATTAATACATAAATATTAAGTTCTATAAATAAATAGTTGAAGAAATTTCATAAGAGATATAAGTGATTACCTAACCTAATTATTTTTAAATATTTTTTCAAGCTTAAAAAAGTCATTTAAGGGGTCACATCATCAATGTTAAAAGTAAAGCAGCAGAGCCTGCGGTGATGGATAAAGGTTATTAAAGGAATTCTAATTTAATATGTTTGTTTTTAAATATTTTAAGATAGGATGAAACATCACATAAAAAAAAAAAAAAGATGAAACGTTGCTCTTCATCGTTTGACCGCATCAAAATGGAAGCATGGGGAATTAATGAAATAATTGCAAAGGTAAAACCAAGTATATAGTGCCATTTCACAATGAACATGTATCTAAATTAATCAAAATCTAAAGAAAGTTATATCCAAATTAATGATGCTGATGCAAAATGTTTTGCAAAAAGTTTAGCAAAATTGAGGCTCTTCATATGCAAGGGGAAAAACAATTTGTATGAAGAAAAAAAAAAAGGCATGCTACATATGCAGCAAAGTAGGTTGTGCAACTCTGTCATGCCAAAATCCAAGTTTTAATGTAAATAATCATGCAAACGTAATATATGTGCTGAATTTTGTGTTTCAAATTCGAAGTTTAAACTTTCTTCTCTTACAAACATTTCAATTACTTATATGATTTTTTTTACTGAATTTTCAGTTAATATAAAAATATTGTATCAAGTTTATATTTAGTAATTGTTTTGAGCCAAATTTTGAGTTTATGTTTGCTATTTTCCAATTACAACCGACATAACACCTAATTTGATCCGTTTTATTAGTATATGATAATGGGTCCATATCAATGACTTTTCTAAGTCTGCTATTGGGCTTTATGCCTTTATGTCTCAGGTTTGAATATTTAATGTGTTCAGTAACCTGGAAAATTAAAACACATTTATTAGAAAAGCAAATAAAAAGCGAAACGAAAAATTATATATAAACCTAAAAACTAAAAAGCGACCTAAAAAGGCAACAAACACGTGATAATATAATGAAAGTGGCAAAAAGAAGATAGAAGTGCCCTTTTTTTCCAGGAACCTTTATTTGCTTCGGGAGAGCTCTTTAAAGTGAATTATACATTATAAAAGGTATTGTTGATATTTTTTTAATTCGAAATAATAATTTATCTCAAATAACACAAATACATGGACAACAACACTTCTTTTAAGCAAAAATTATTCCTTTATGTTATGAAAAGCACGGATATATTATTAATCTGCCATAAACTGTAAATATATTTTATGTTAAGAAAAGCTTAGTTTTACTTCCAATCTTGACGTTTATTTTCGTCGTTATGGTGGTTAGCAAAATCCTAATAAAATGCGAATGAATGATTAAGGCCAATGATCACCATTCCGATTTGACACGTCGCCGTAGCTCCGATGTGTATCCCGATCCTCTCTCCGTCGATTCACGCGCCATGGAACCATGAGAATGAGATCAGTTTTCAATCGTTTCAAATTTGGAAATAAAACTGTATTTTTTGTGATCCCCAAAGAAGACGGTCTTTTGAAATGGCATCAGAACATATGACCAACTTGAAAATTGAAGATAGCAAAGACCAAAGAGATGATGAATTTGTGTTCACATCCAAACAACACAATAATAATTCTTCAGGCTCATCATTCCTTCAGCTTGGTCATGCTCATGCTCATGCCATTGATAAATTCAAATTCGGTGCAAGGAAGGAACAAAGTGGCAACAATAAAAGTAGACCAAAACTCAAGTTATCCACCCCTCCCCAGGGATATCATGATTTTATTTGGAAGCCTAAGAATGAGTCATTTGGTTTTTCTAGTGTGGATGCCCCACCAATTGATCAGTGTTCGAATAAGAATGCATGTGAAGTTGTAGACACAAAGAAAAAGGAGGAAGCTTCAGATTGTGGTGGTGATGAAAGTGAAACTGGAAGCTTCAAGTCTGCCAATGATGAAGTGGACATAACAAATGATGGTTCAAGACATATGAGTGGATTTACGTTTTCTGCTGCTCAAGTGCAATCATCTAGCTCTAGCCTCAAACGCCACCCCAATAAGATAAATTGGGTAAAAGTTGGTCATGCTCATCAAAATGATACTTACAACTCCACTCCTAATCCATTATCATTTTCTGGAACTTCCTATCTTTTCACATCAGGGCAAGCCAATGCAAGGGGATCTGAGGTGCAAGGGATAAAAGATGAATTGGCTTCCATTTCTGCTACAACCCTTGCGGATGAGGAAGCCTGTGAAAAGTGGAGACTCAAGTTAGTATATATTTATGTTCTAGTTTTCTTTGTTACATTTGCAATCACTTGATTTTGATGTACTTAGTTTTGTACTACTTGTACAGTATTTGAAGTCCTGGCTTATTGCAACGACTTGCAATCTTTTACCAAATAGATAGAAACTACATAATGCATTTATTGTGAACGTGAACAATCCTCAAAATGGGACTTTCATTATGCGAAATAAAGTTTACGTAGTTAGTTTTATTTTGATGGAACACTCACGGGACTGAACATGCTTTATAACAGAGGAAACCAAGCCTACAAAAATGGAAATTTGTCTGTGGCTGAGGAGTGCTACACACAAGGAGTTAGTTGTGCTTCTAAAGTAGAAGCGTCTCGGAGATGCCGTAGGGCCTTGATGCTGTGTTATAGCAACCGTGCTGCCACACGCATGTCTCTTGGTAGAATGAGAGATGCAGTAGAAGATTGTATGCTGGCTGCTGAAATTGATCCAAATTTCCTCAGAGCACAACTCAGAGCTGCAAAGTAAGGTCCTATTTTTCTTGTAATCTTTGAGAATTGTAAATTAAAATCAGTGTTTTCTCGTGTGAATCTAGGGTCGAAAACAGGTGGATTGAATTGGAAGGTTTGATGGGAATAGTTGATGTTAAGGGTGATTTACTGGCAATATGTGATTGGTGGCTGTTTGCATGATGTGAAAATTGAAGAAAGTATCAATTTATGTTATATACATTATAGGGTAAATTGAAGAAAGTATCAATATTTAATAATGTCTTCCAGAGGAAATGAATTAGATTTGTGAAAGCATGATGAAGATCAAGAAAACAGAAAAACAACCTGAGAAGAAGAGAACAAACCTAAGCTTTGAATGTAGGATTCTATTGCATCACGAATCTGTTTAAATAGGTCTCCTATCCTATGTCAAGGAGGGTTGGCTCTAATGGGTAAGATCGAAAAGCATTAACAAGAAGGTTATCAATTATATTCTTCCTACAGGTTGTCTTTCATTGGTAAGTTATCAATAAGTTAACTATAAGCTATAAACGAGGCTTGTGTAACGCCCTTACCTGGTAATAGGCAAATTACGTAGTTGATGATATATTCTTGGAAATAGAAAAACCAGAAACTTAAAACTACTCATATTTCTAACCAAGTAACATGCATAATGCTGTTGATACTTAGTCCTTGCATCCCAGCCATTCCATTGTACATCATATAGGCTTTAATTTTTATAGCCTTACGTTGGAGAGGATCTGGCTCTAGTGGAAAGTTTCATAAAATTTCGTGAAGACTTGGGTTAAATAAATGTTCTATTTAGTCTATAATGGATCGCTGATATTGTAAGTGTTCTGTCTTATGCTGATTTGTTCGAGGCTAAAGCATGTTGGTGTGTTTAAACACATTGTATTTGTCAACTAAAATGGTCAATATTTTAGTAATCAAAATAGTTGATGTATCCCTAAGTTATTTTCTTTTCATTATTTTTAAGTTGTTTCCTTGCTATGGGGGAAGCTGAGGATGCGTCAAAGTATTCCAAGAGGTGCTTGCAGTCAGGAACCGATTTTTCTGTAGATAAAAAAATTGTTGTGGAAGCCTCCGATCTCTTGCAAAAGACACAGGTTTGACTGTTCATAGTTATTTTAACTCTGGAGGCTTTGATCATTGGTTTTTCTTTTTATCTCTCTCCCTGTACTGATAAGTGTCTTTAATGGATAACAGAAAGTATCAGAATTAATCAATCATTCTGATGAACTTTTGCAAAGAAGAACGGCTGCTGATGCAGAGAGAGTATTGGAACTTATAAATGAGGCATTGGTGATAAGTTCATACTCTGAAAAATTGCTTGAAATGAAAGCGGAGGCTCTTTTTATGGTCTGCATTTCAGTCTTATAATATCTGGCCCTTTACTAAAACTTTGTCAAAGTCAGCATTTGGCTGTTCGAACAGTCTTTTATTCTAGTTGAGCCTGTATTGGATAACTTATTCTTTAAATATATCAGCTATGTAGATATGAGGAAGTGATCCAGCTGTGTGATCAAACCATTGGTTCTGCCGAGAAGAATTCTTATCCATTGGATGCTGATTGCGAAGTGAGAGATCTGGATAGTTCGCAGCTTTCAAAAGGCTTATATTTCAGGCTTTGGCGGTGCTCAATGATGCTTAAATCCTACTTTCACCTAGGAAAGCTTGAAGAGGGTCTTTCTTTACTGGAGGAACAAGAGGAAAAGGTATCAGCCATAAACATGTAAGTATTATTAACATCTGATTCATTCACCCTCCTATGGCCTCTCCTCAAAAGAACATTGAAAAAGAATGAAAAGATGGACATGTTTGACGGTGATCCATTCTTTTAATATGGACATCAGCTTTGATAATGCCCCTGCAGGTGTGGAAGCAAAGTTTTGGAATCACTAATGCCACTAGCTGTCACTGTACGTGAGCTCTTGCATCATAAGGTTAGCGTATACTGTGTTTCATGGCATCTTTCTGATTATTTATGCGTGCCACTAATGTTGTTTGGTAAATATGAAACTGTCACAAGTGTCAGGGTAGTAACAAGAGAACTTTTTGCTTCTCTACTCTAGTACAAATTTTTCTTTTGGCAAAGTACACAATAAATCATTAATAAGCTACACTGTTATCTTTTGAGCACTTTTCCTCAGTAGTTGATCTGTTTTGTTCTTGTACTGTAACTTGAAAATTTCTTGTATTAGGAAATGAAAATGTACTCAACTGTAGACTGCAGGGAATGAAGCGTTTCATGAAGGAAAGCACGAGGAAGCTATTGAACATTATACAGCTGCTTTATCATGTAATGTGGAATCTCTCTTATTTGCATCTGTCTGTTTTGGTAATCGGGCAGCTGCATATAAAGCATTAGGTCAAATTACTGATGCCATAGCAGATTGCAATCTGGCTATAGCTCTTGATGGAAGATACTTAAAGGTTTCTCTCTTCAACTGGAAACTATTTTTTTAGATCTTAGAATTGACAAGAGAATCTGAAATAGGATAAAAATCCCTAGGGTTACCTACCTTGTATCACAAATGAAAAATCTCTCACAAACTTTTCATTTTTTATGATATTGCTTTCTCATCAGTTATATAAGTGGCATTTTGCTTTTAAAAACTAAAATTCCCTCAACCTTCCTCGTATGTTTGTACTATTTCATTTTTAGCATTTTTCAAATATATCTCTTTTACAGGATTCTAAATGACTTGTTTGGCTTAGTACTTCGTCTTCACACTTGTTAAGATGATCTTATGAGGATAATGTATTTATACTCTTCCAGGCACTTTCTAGGCGTGCAACTTTATATGAGATGATTAGAGATTATGACCAAGCAGCAAGCGATATAAGGAGAGTTGTCTCTCTTCTCATTAAAGGGGATGGGGATAATAGAAATCAGCATGGCATATCTGATAGATCAATCAACTATGCCAATGATTTGAAACATAACCAAATTTGGCTTTCCGAAATAGAAGAGGAAGCCAAAAAGGGGATACCTCTTGATATGTACCTCATTTTGTAAGCTTTTTTTACCAATAATTAGTGCTTCTTTACCATTACTTGACATATCAACCAGCATAACCCCATTCTCTAAAGATTTAAAATCATCCGTTTGTGAGAATAGAAGTGCCAAAAATTTTGTACATGTAGGGAATATGTTGAAATCTTTCTTCATTATTTCCAGAACTTTGGAGTTTTATAAACTTAATGTCTAGGTTAATAGATTAAACAAGATACATGTTTACGGTTTGTCATCACTCTTTGCGCAAGTTGTGTTTCATGTGTGACAGAAATGGCATGCTGTTAAATTAGAGAACCCTGGCTGTGTCTAATTCATGCCAATATTATCAATCATTTAAGGCATCTGCTGATTCAGATTATGATGGCAGAGGAGTCGAGCATTCTGTTTCGTCATCTGAAATCAAGAAGGCCTATCACAAAGCTGCACTTAGACATCATCCAGACAAGGTTGTTTGATTGGTCTCTTCTCTTTTGTTAAATCCTCATACATTAACTTTTTTTATATATGTAGGCTGGCCAATCTTTGGCAAGAAGTGACAATGGCGATGATCAGATATGGAAGGATATTGTTGAAGAAATAAGCAAAGATGCCGATAGGCTTTTCAAAATAATTGGGGAGTCATATGCAGTCCTGTCAGACCCTGCCAAGGTATTTTGTATGTTTTCATCCTACTGTAACAAACTTCATGAGAGTATTTATTTCTTCATTTTTCTTCTTCTTTCTTGCAGCGATCACAGAATGATTCTGAAGAAGAAATGAGAAATTCCCAAAAGAAACGCCATGGAAATAGCATCAATAGAAATATTGTCATTGATCAAACTAACAATAGGAGACACTGGAAAGGGGTTTGGAGATCAAGTGGTAACTCATCTTTTAAAGATTCTGAAGCTGAAAGGTCAAGTAGGCAATAAGAAAATCTGTGTTGAATTTTAGTCCATGGCTACATTCTGGATTGCAGTTTGACTCATTGAATGTGGTCAAGTTAGTGATGTGTTTTATCTTATGCATTTGAGACCAATGGCATTGCAGTTGGAGAAGCTCGGTTCATCGGTTCTTGGGATTTCTTTGGGATATTGGAAAAAAATTTCTTTTGACATGCGAAAGAGATCATTGGTTGCATTCGATTATTATTTTGTTTTTTGTTTTTTGTTTTTACTACTGTCCATTAATCTGCTTCGATACAGCAAGTAAATGAAAAGGAAGTTTGAAATTTTGCATTCTGTCTGATTTTTCAGGCGTGTAAAGATTTTTTTTTCTTTCCTGAATGTGTGTAAAGATTTATACTATCAGAAAGTTGATATGTAGACAAACAGACTACAATTGTGTAATACGACATGAAGATTTTTAATGACCTGAACATGTGCTGCCAAAGATAGAGTACATTTACATTTTATCAGGAACTACATAATCTACATCTATATAAAAATTATCTAGCCGTCATCATATATCAACGGCTGGACAGTTCTGCATTTTTTTTTCAAACATTTTACTCTCTTTTCTCTCTCTCTCTCTCTCTTTCCCCTTTTTGTCACTTAAAAATCCGTGCAATGCACGGGACCCACTCCTAGTTAAGTCAAATTTAAATCGTTTCACTTGCAATTGAATTGATGTTTGGAAAGTCTAGATTAGAGACCAATATATAAGGGACTTTTTTTCCTTTTAAATATATTTGAATATACTCTATTTATTATTTATTTGATATTAGTCTTGTTTTCATTATTGAGCTATCATATAATTAATATGTTGTTTATGTAAAAAAAAGTGACTTTTTTTAGTGTAAGCAAAAGAAACAGAAGAAAAATTACACCCTTAGAGGACAGGACACTTAGACCATCAGCCACAAGCAACGCAAGCTTGGCAGGGTAACTAGCACACCTATTACCTTCTCTCAACGAATGCATAAATTAGACACTCCAATCCTCCTTGACAAAATCACGGATGCTTTCCACAATAGTAGCGTAACGATGGTACTCTTGCCATGAATGCTTGATAAGATTAATAGCATGTAAAGAATCTGAGACACAAAATATTAGTATACTCTAAACTCCTAAGCAATCTTCAAACCACGCAACATTGCCAAAAGTTCAGCCTTGACAATATTTGATGAGCCAATATCACCATAGAAACCATGGATCCAAAACCCATTCGCATTGCGAAGCAACCCCCCAAAACCCGCACGCAACTCTATCTGATCGCCAATAGCTTTAATACACGAGGCCCATCTTAGAGGCGCATGAACCGTATTATCCATGTTCTTACTCCCCTCAAACGTTCGAACGATACTAGTATGAAAGGAGTGTTGGTTTTTATTTTGAAATTACAAAATATCTGTAACCAACCTGATAGTGGTCAACAATAATTCAGGAAACTAACCACTACCCATATTTCTTATTTTTTTGCAACATTAACGTCTCTTCTTTTAGTACACCGTAACTGACCCTTTGATGGCAAGGGGTCTATAAATAAGTGTGTCTACAGCCTTCTTGGGTCCCTGAACTCATTCTATATACATCAGCATATACACCATCTAGTGCTTTAGAATTAGAGTTTAGAAGACTCAAGAGAGATCTTCAGTGCAATCCAACGACTCAAAATTGTGAGCAATGGCGGGAGGTATTTATGA
>PYAF01001075.1:717362-733596 GCA_007407185.1 Glycine tomentella | reverse complement strand
TAGTTAATGATTTTGGTCATTATCCAACCATCAGTTGAACATGCAGCTAAAATTATACATCATTGCAAACAAAATAGATTGGATTCAAGTTCAAGAAATAAAACCTCTGGATCAGTTGAAAGGAGACGCCAATAAATGTATGCACGGTCTCGCAAATCAGGATTATCTGTCTCCACAGTGGCATTGTTCAAAACAACCTACAAACATGTGTAATTAAGTGAAACTTAGCATACAAGTCTGAATATCACACCTGACTAAAAATTTCATGCTGGAAAAAATGAAACAATACAAAAGGGAGGTTTTTGAATCTTAAACAAGACGACTAAAGATAGATTGATAGATTTGTCTTCTAAATTCAATAATTTTAGGAAATTTTCTAAACATAATTTCCAATTAGCACAAGGATTTCTCGTTTCAAGGATATTCAAATTGAGAATAGACTGGGTCTAAAGTCTAAACCCAAAAAGCTAGCTCAAGGGGAGCATTGCTCCAAGTCCATTATAAGGGATACTTTGCCTGTATACTCCGTCAATAGGATCTTAAAACACCCCTCATCCCTAGGCTCTAATACCATATTAGTATTAAGAATGAATTGGGCCTGTCTCAAACCCAAAAGCTAACTCAAGTAGGAAGGCTAGCACAAGTCATTATAAAGGGATTAATTTGCCAATTTACTAAGCTAATGTGGGATCTGAACAAGAGATTAAAAAGTAATGTAGAAATTGAAGACAAGTTATCCATCTCTAAACATTCACAAAATAAAACTACAACACAAAGTCATACCACTGATACGTGTAGTGAACACTAGTAGAAAAATAATAAAAGTTGCCAAAGGCAAGGAATACAAACAATTATTTATTATATCTGACAATTGATATAAAAATTATAAATTGCTTATATATGCCACTCAATAAAAGAGGGACGAAAATATTTGCATACTTAATCCAAAAATAGTACAACTTGAAATATCAAAACATTTCACAAGTGGCATTTTAACCACATCTATATGAATAAAACAAGCATTTTAAGTAATGACCTGAATCATCTGTTGTGGGCCCTCAGTTGGCTTCTTAAGGAAAAGTTTGACTGTAGCAGTCAGCAACTGTAGTTGGACTTGTGCAGGTTCTTCTGGGAAACTTTCCAAGAAACTTTCAAGAAGTTCATCAGCATTGTCGATTCTTTCCGCATATTCACCAATTATCCAGATCATTGATGCCTATCCACACAAGAGAAGGGATAAATATATAAGCTTACATATTAGTGCATAATGACAATTATAAAGGAACTCAGGGAAACATGTACCTTGGCTTCTGGCTCATCCAAGGTATCTAAGCTCTCGCAAAGTGTTGCAATTATGGACTCATATCTGCAAAGTAGAACCAAGATTCAATCAAAGTTTTAAAGTGTGATAGTAATCTCTAATTGTGTTATCTTCTCCCCAAAAAATAAATGCAGATAATAAAATATATCATAATATTACGTGTTGGGGTATCTTCTAAATATATCTTTGATAACAATGATTGCCTCTTGAACCACATAGTTTACTTTTATTTTGATCAACTCAAGCAAAACACTAATGCATCGTTCAGCTGCTCTCTCCAATTTGATGGCACAACGGCCAATTGCTCGAACAGCCTTTCTTACGAAATCCACATCAACTTCAGTAGCATACTCCTTAAATTCCAATAGAACCTGCAGATATTACAATAAAAAAATAAAAATAAAACTGAATTTTACAAGATATTTGGCTAAATTAGCTCAACTAAATGGTAATGCAGAAATGCAGCAAATGCATGAAAGATATGTGAATCTAATACATGACACAGTTCAAAGAATAATTTGCTTTTCGAAAAAAGAAGATATTTTGTTGGTGAGAATAGAGAAACTACAATGATAAGGTATCATCCAAAACATGAAGTAAAAAATTGTTAGTTGGCTCATATTGTTTGGTAAGAAACATGTGATGTGCTCACTACAACAACAGAAATCAATTCCGACCATGTAAAAAAATTGGGGACTGGGAGGAAAATATGAACTGATAATAATGTTAGGCAAACAATACCTGGTCTATATTTCGGTCTGAAGCAAGTTTTATCATAATTTCTAACTTTTCCATTTTTACATAGATGGGATCATTGTACTTGCAGAAGAACACCTGCAGAAAGAATATACATTCCATAAGCATCCCATCCTCACAAATGTAATAGAAAAGTTCTTCACTAATTCCCAAGGGTGTTGTGACACCAACAAGTTCACAAAATAATAATCAAATCACTACCTTAATTTCATGAGCAAGTATTGTTGGTCTTCTTTGTACTATAAGATTGATATTCCGCAGTGCTACATATTGTATCTCAGGTTCTGCAGAGAGTAATGTCACAAGAGGAGGGGCCATCTTTTTGCAAAGATTCCGAACCACATCAGTACTGGTGATAAGCTCCATTTGCAGAAGGATCATCTAAAAGTCATAATAAATAGTAGTTAGTGAACCAAGAAAATGTTATGTCCGAAGTATCAACAGAGACATAAGGTGTAACATAGGATAAAAAGAAAAATTCACCTTAACAGCTGATAGAACAACTGCACAATTGGCATGCTGTAAGCGAGGAGTAACTCTTTCTACTATGTTTTCAGCCTCACGAGCATCAACTGCCTTGTATCTAGAAAGAGCATCCAATATAAAAACTTGACCCCATCTAGCATGTGAAGGGAAAGTAAGTGCTGTTAGGTTAAAGAACCAATATGTGATCATAGATGAATGAAGAAAAACCAAGATGTCAAATAAAACTATAACCAATAAGAGAGAGGAGCTGTGTAAAAATGAATTCAAAATTGTTTCCAATTTTAATTATGTTAGCAAATATACAACAAACTTACTCTGTACATTCATTTAAAGCAGTAAGGAGCTTCGACAGTGTGTGACTGGTGATCTCAAAGATGGGTCTACTACTGTTTTCCTGAACTTCCGCAAGTGCTGCCACAGCATTAGCGACAACCATTGGGTTATTATCAGATATCAAATCCTTCAGGGATTCCAAAAAGCCTCTGTCCTCAACTAACTCTGCATTTATGTCATAAAGTTTGGCAACACAAATAGCTGCTGTCTTACGAACATATGGATCATCATCCTATCAAAATATACCATATACAAATAAGAGTTACAAACAGGGCAAGAAAAGAAGAACAAACTTTGGCATTGTTGTCAACCAGAGGAATTTCAAATTTAATTTAATAATAGATATATGTAAGTTGTAACAGTGCCATTTAAGTACCTTTAGGCATCTTTGAAGGGGATCACACAGATATTCAGTAATTTTATCAACACGAATGCAGCCCATTGTCCGCACAGCTAAGGCACGGATCAAAGGATTTGGATCTTGTGAATCCTGTCAGCATTTTATAAATGAAAGAACAAAATAAGGCATCATTACAACTTCAGATTAACTTCCACCAGGGAAAGCAAAGGAAGAATATTCAATTAAAAGTACATATATAATAATAAGCTATATTTTCAGATAAACATCTCCCTTGGTAAATTGACACCCTCAACCAGTGTTTATGGATTTGGAGTGAATTTCATAAGGTGAGAGAATAATAAATTGGCATTACAAGATGACAAGGAGAGAAGGGACAAATAGTCAAGAAACCCAAAAACGATAGCAATGGATAAGAAAAGATCTAATGAGCAACACTACATCAGGAAAGAGCACAGTTATTCTAGTTGTTACCTTCACAAATGTATTCACTGCAAGTATTGCTAGGTCAGGTTGGCTCTTTGCATAATTTATCAGATACAAGTAAACTAGCTTTTTTAGCTCCAAATTTTCTGTTTGCATGCAATTCACCACATCAGTGAACAATGATGAGACATCCTTCCCAACAGTCATTGCAGCAATAACCTTTTTGACAGCATCTTTTCTTTTGTCCTGCAAGACATGAAAGAAAAAGACAAGGTTCACACTTCAGATACTTTGTTGCACAAAATTTTTAAGTACATCAATAGAAGAGGGGCTAGCGAAAAGGAAAGACAAAGAGGTCCATGAAAACATGCCTGCCAATTTAACATGGTGAAACAGTGATCGCCATATGGTCAGTGCTTAAATAGAAGAAAATAAAAAATTACAAATATACAGATGTAACATTATATCCAATTTGCCTCACGGCCAAAGTTGGCAATTGTTGGTCAAATGTTGAACTAGATAAACGATGGAAAATAAAATATGAAAAGAGAATCCAGCAAATATAAGAACGTTGCATTAAACAAGTGGACATAATAAGTGTGTGCATGGTAACTCATTAGGGACGTGATTTTTTTAGTCAACGGTGAAGCTATTCTATGTATCTTCCACATCTTCTAATTGAACGCGAAAAATGTGCATATATGCACATTGCTAACACACACTCAACAAGATAGGATTAGGAATTAATGCTTTAGAGAAAAAGTTGGGGCAGCACCAATTGCAAACAATTGGCACAACTTCGCCTTAGGTGGTTTGGGCATGTGTGGAGAAGACCTATAGAAGTCCTAGTAAGAAGAGTAGATCAAATGAAGACTAGTCCTATTGCTAGAGGTCAAATGAAAAGTTATAGGCAAAACCATGAAGAAGGATTAAAAGGTCAATAATTTTACTATAAACATGATTCATGAGAGAACATTACGACATCCTTTAATCCATATAGCCAACCTCCTAATCCCACCTAGTAAAAATAAGGCTTGGTTATTGTTGTCGTCATCACATGCTAACCAGCAAATTCCAAAAAATAAATAAAAAATTCATCTTTTTCTTTTTCAGATTTCTCTATATTCAAAATCCCTATATTAGATATTCATCTGGCAACGGATAGATGCTTACTAGTCATAGATCAGCGAGTGAATATTCAAAACATAAATCAAGTGAGTGATTATTTGGGCCAAACAAATCAAGCAAAATTGCATCGTGAAGGATGGAATAATATGAATCAGATCCAGAAACGACAGGAATTAAGAATAAAAAAAGAAGTAATGGAAAAGGGAGGGAAGGAACCTTGTACTGAGAATTGAGCTCTTCTTTGAGCTCAGGGATTTCACCCTTCTTGGTGGTGGAAAAGTACTTGGAATCGTTCCTACTCATCGATTTTCCCTTCTCTTCTGCCTCTGAAGTGAAGACTATTCTTCCAATTTCCGATTTCAGATTCCGAACAAAACAACACCGCTGACCAGGGAAGAAGGGAGAAAACACAGAACGGCGTCGTGGCACCCTCTTTTCCTTTTAACTTTTAAGGGGGCACAGTATTCCTTTTAATTTTTGTTTAATTATTAATTTAGTCCTCAAATTATTTTAAAAAATTTAATTTGATCTCTAATTTCTTAAAAAAAAAAAATAGCCCTTAAATTTTTTAAAATGCATCAATTTGATCATTTTTGTCGCTAATGTCACTAAGTTTGTGAAACAAGCATTTTTTGTTTACGATAGTGATAATTTGTAGTTGTAAGTATATTTATTATTATTTTAAAGAAATTAAAAATATTATCACTTATTATTTCTTCTACTTTTTCTCACTTTCCGCTTTGCACTCGTCCACTCAGATTCACAACATCTGCATCACTACATTCATCATCAACAAACAACTAAAATTTGCAACCTTCATCCACCAAACAACACCAAAGTACCACCTCATATCCGGCACCAACATACATTGGAAACATTGGGTCTCATTTGATTTATCAAATAGGCTTGGTTGGGTCGATGTTCTTGCAGTAGTTTTATGGTGGACATTATTTAACGGCTATTGTTTCCTGCACCTCCTTTATAGCTTCCGGCATAGTTAATTTAGAATGTAAAATTAAATTACGGAATGCACCACGTTTTTGGTTTTCAGAATGACTAATCCATAAGATAAAAAAAACATTCCGAAACGGGTGCTGGAAGTAACAGCCTTATTTAACACACCTCATTATTTACTTTGGTGCATTCCAAGTCCAATCCAATCCTTAATGTACCTGTGGTGCAACCAAAGCAAAAGAGTAAGTTAAGTAATTCCCTTATGAGGGTCGTTCTTCTTGCTGAAGTCCATAAGACAAAGGTCGCTTGTTGGGCCAAACTTTTCCAAACCCAATACCCATCACAACATTCAAACCTGTGGTTTTTGGACGAACAAACTAGTCCATTCATTCACTCTTTTTTCGTCTTCAACTGAACCACTCGTTTCTAGCCCACAAGCTTGAGAAAATTATTGATAATCAAAACCAAACACTAAAAACTTAAAACAAATATAAAAATTCCCACACCCACTCGAGGGTGCAGATGTATCTTGTTAATGAAAAAATAAAAGTGGAAATTTTGAATGCTTATTATGTACTATTAGATTATTGGTATTAGTTAACTTGTGGTTGTATTATGGAATATATAAATATATATGTTGCGAATGTGATGTGGAGGTGGTAGTATTATACTACTAGTAAGTGTGAAGTGTGATTAGAAAACGAAAAAGTTGATGTTTGTTATTGTCATTGTAACATGGGGATGGGACACAGGTCACGGAAGGTCTAATCAGATTTTGTTTTTTAGGTGTAGGACACAGTAAATTGTGAGCACGTGTTTTTATTTTTATTAAAAAGTTAGTATTAAGAACTAGGAAGGGAAAGAGATTTGTAGAGGAAAACGGTGGGAAGGGAAATCCTTCAATTGAATTAATAATTAAGGGCACAGGGCACCACACACAACACAAGTGAATGAAGTCAACTGAATTGTCCCATAAACACAGTTCATAAATGTACGGTCACGATCATTCCTTTTACCAACCCTCCCTCTTCAATTACTGCTTCTAAACTACTCCTCTCCTATCTATGGCTTTACTAGTCAAAATATCTCATGACTCACGCGACAAAATCAAAACTAATAGATATTCATTTCCCTACACCATCAATTTTTGTTCCGCACACTCATGCTATTTTAAATAATTACTCAGTGAAAAATTAAAAATGAATTTTTTTTATGAAAATATTACTTGTGATGGTATTGTAGGTAAATATAAAGGAGTGTCTTTAGAACTTTAATTAAGAAATTAAAATGAAAAAATATATTAAAATATATAAAATAATACTATTTATATTTTTTCACTCTTACTCCCTCCATTTTAAAATGATTATTATCGTAAGTTATTTTATATAGACTAAAAAAATAATACATAAATAAAAGAGAATAATAATTTTATAAAATTAATGATATATTTTATTAATTTATTATGTTTTTTTATTCATGATTAATATTATAAAGAATATAAATAATAATAATTATTATTATTTTGATAATGGAATGAAGGAAATATGTAATTTGCATATTAAATAATTTTTCTTTTAAATTTTTTAATTAATATCCTAAAAATATTAGTTAGCATGACCAATATTTTATCTCCAATTAATAGTCCAATATTAATTCATTTCTAAACATTGAAGTGAATTTTACATCTTTCGAAAAAAAATTCTGTTGAAATTCTGGTAATATGTTTAAGGAACTTAAATATAACTAGTATTTTTCAACTATGTTGATTCTTGATAGTTTTTTTCAAAAGTTTTTTTCCCTTTTGTGATAAAGAACAAAAAAAAAACACGTGAAATGGTGAATTTCCTTAATTAATTATTTACCTACTTGTCATTGTATTAGAAAGATATGAAAACTGTTTAATACTAAAATGTTCTAACCAAATAAAAAAATAGATGTGGAGTATATTTATTTATTTGATTTGATTTGATGAAAATAGTAGAATGGTGCGTGGGTTGGTTAGCTTTGTGCGCCTGTGAGCACACACAGCTGGACTTAGCGGATTCCAACTGCTACTGTATGGAGCGAATACGCAGCTACCGTCGCCGTTTCTGTCTGTTCTTTCTTCTTCTTCTTTTTCATAAAATTTCAAAAACAAGAAAAAGGACGCAGCAGCTGTATCTTTTTTTAGACGAATAGAAGAAATAAATAATTTTAAGAAAATGTTAACTGGTCTCCTTAGATAAGAAACTAAAAAAAATTATTTAAATGTTTAAAATGATATTATTTATAATTTTTATAATAAATATTTTTCTTTTAATTTTTTAATAAATATCCTAAAGGTACTGTTTAGTAAGACTTATAATTTTATTATTATCTTGGTCTCAAAATAATAATATTATTTTACACAATAAATAATAATAAATAAATAAATAAAAATACTAATTTTAAAAAATAATCTTATATTTTTATTACTTTATTTATAGATTTTATTATTTATCATTGATATTATAAAAGATATAAATAAAGAATAATTAATATTATATTTTGAAAACATAAAATGATAATTTTTTTAATTTTTTTTCTCACGACAATTATAATAATAATAAAAGGTTTATTTTTTAAAATAAATAAATGAATAAATTACATTCATTGTATTTTGCTCAAATTTTACCGGGTACTCCTCCCTTTTTTCACATTACTTATACCCTTTATGTTAACTCATTAAACTAATTAAACTAACTTTAATTAAAACATGTAAGCAGACGAAATTGTTCTTATATTTTAATTATAAAATCCAAATTATCTCCTCTCAATTGGTTTCAAAATTTAGCTTTCAAGTTTCATTCCTCTTCCTCATTCACAAGTATTGTTCATCTTTTTATTGTTGGCGAATTCTTCTTTAGCGTTGAGGGGGTGCGAGTTCATCTTCCTCTCATGACATTCACATTTCATTCATCTTCACCATTCGCAAGTTCTTCACCCGTTCCTCTTCCAATTCACGAGTTCTCCATTGTTCCTCGTTCGCGAGTTCTACACTGTTTATCTGTTTCTCTTCCTGTTCCACAATTTATATTCACACTAGGATTGTGCTTATAAGTGACTATCAGACCTTATATATAAATAATTTTTTTAAAAATATTTATTTAATTTTGATTGTTTATTGTTGTCTATTTTTGAATGGAGTTTTAACAAGAGACCAGTTTGGGACCGCTTGTGATTTTTAAAATCATTTGTTTATTATTATTGATTAAAATAGTGTTAATATTTGGGATCACATGAAATACAATGGGTGAACTGAAAATCATTTATTTATTAGTGTTGATTAAAATAGTATTGATGTTTGGGATTACATGAATATAAATGCAAGAATAAAACACTAAATTTGAAGTAAAGAATCATATTTAATCAAAGAAAAAATTGAACCAAAAAATTGAAGAAGAAGAAGAAAGGATGTTAATATTGCTTACCAAGAAGGTAGATTTAGTTTGATTAGAAAAAAAAACAAAAAAAAACCAAAATCTTAAAATATTTTCAATGTGAGAATAAGAAAATGAGGATAT
Organism: Glycine tomentella; assembly: GCA_007407185.1. Classification (NCBI taxonomy): domain Eukaryota; kingdom Viridiplantae; phylum Streptophyta; class Magnoliopsida; order Fabales; family Fabaceae; genus Glycine; species Glycine tomentella. The sequence goes on along the minus strand of PYAF01001075.1, from coordinate 724,292 downwards.
TTTAAAATAAAATTTTATTAAAAATCATATGATCAGTATGTTTTTATTTTTTATTAAATTATTAAAATGATATTTAAGATGACATGTTCCTATTTTTTATTAAATTATTAAAATGATATTTAAGATGGAGAGGATCTAGATGTAATATGAGATAAACAATTAAAGAAATTTTGGTAAGTATAAAAAAGAAGAAATATTAAATGAAATTTAAATAAAATACACAGGGTGTAAATAAATTGTGTTCGGTCCAGTGCTGAAAGCGGAGAGAGGAGTAGCCAGTGGGACCGTGGAGCCAGTGGGCCAATGGAGCGAGTGAAGCCTACGCAGTTCAGAGAAATTACAGTCTTGCCCTTTCTAACGTTCAACGACGATCATTTTCGTTATATGGGCGCGCGTGTTGGATTTGCAACCAGTAACAATCTGCTCTACTTTATCAGATTACCAACATACCCTTCCGCATTTTACAATGGTTGACAAGTGTCTCTCTCACTCTGTTTTAAATTAGATTTTAGATAACTTTATTTTCATAAACTAATTTTAGTTGCAGTTAAATTTACAAATAAAATAATTTATAACTGTATTTTTTATCTTAAAAATTATTATTATTATTATTAAAATTTATAATTTACACAATAAATCTAATAAGTCTAATACTAAAATCATCCAAGTTCAACTACTAAATGAACAAATAAAAGTAACAATTCAGATATTTTAATTTTTATAATTAAATTCATTAAATTAGTCTGTGTATAAAAAAAATCATTTTGGTTTCGCTTAAAATTCAATCTGATACTATTTTTTTTTTTTCTCCACACCCTTGATAATAGTTTTTTTCGGATATAAATATTGTTCCATAACATTTATATCATTTGATATTTGAAAATAAATGAAGGTATCGTTTTCGTTTTCAAAATCCACGACAATTACTTGCAGATATAACTATTAAATTGAAGATTCAGAGAATCAGAGAGAAAAAAAAAACTATTAAATTGAAGTCATTAATTTTTTTCCAGAACCACCGGTTTTCTGTACATAACATTTGATGACACTTAATTCTACAACACACCCCTTTTTTCTTCTAACTTTAGTGTCTCTCTTTGAAACTAGTTAAATTAAAATTGTACAGAACAAAAAATATTTATTAGACCAAATTGTATTGTCAATATATGTAAAGGTAAAATTTACAAGAATGAGGTTAAATTGTAATTCGAAAATCTAGCAAACTTTTTCACATAAAATACTATCATCTTATGAGAATAGATTTAAAGAGCGTTTAAAAAAATGTGTAGCAGACGAAAGGTTTGAATACAAAAATATATTTTTCTTAAACAAAAATCACAACTCAAAGTGAATTAAACAAATATAAAAAAAGAGTAAAAACGTAAAGACTCTTTAAAGTACATTCAGTTTATAACAATCTACCAAATTTTATTATCTTTCACAAAAATTCAAGTTTAGATTTACAAGTTAGTTTTAGCTTCTCCTAAATTAGTTTGTACACTAATATCTTAAAGTTAAAATCTCAAATTTCAAATATTGTTTCCAACCAGACAACTATTTTTTCTACACAAATCAATAAATTTGTTTAAGGTTGAGGACACACATAGTTAAGCTAATGTGTAATAGATGAAATACTAATATAAATTACTATCTTTTTTCTTGGGATATCCCCAATGTATTTTGAGAGTTTTTTATATCTTAAAGAGAAAATTTCAAAAAGTTTAAATGCTTGTTAGATGATTTTGTTCAAAATTCATAATTTTAAGTACTTCAAAACTTTTGATATTTATAACTTTGTTGATGAAATTATTATTATCTCTGAATTTTTTATCGATCATCAAAAATTCAAATATTCATTGAAGCATTTAATGTAACATTTAATATTTTTCATCACTACAAAAAAAAGGCTTATTTCTCACGGAATATTTCCAAAGGCAAGCTATTTCGTCGGTAACTCCAGGAAGGTAATTGTAATTTGTTTTTTACTATATTAATTAATTAATTTTTACAAAACCTAAAGGGCACTCCTATGCATGATTCGTTTGGATTAGGGAGGCCGTGAAGTACCCTGTACTATAATCTTTGTAATACTTTTCTGGTTTAAAAAGCTCAATTTGATGCTTGGCATGGGATTGTTGACTCGGTTTTAAATATGGTGATACAATGTTATATTGTGGTATTGGATAAACTCAGCTTGTCATAAAAGTAATAAGAGATTGTTCACCCTTTTGAGGATACATTTTGATTTGTGACTGATGGTCTTTGAAAGTGAGATTGAATAAAGGGGAAAAGTAATAAGCTGCTTACAAAAAAATTGTAATTATAGGTTCATGCTTCTAGATTATTAAGAAAAGTAATAGGTTCATGCTTCTAGATTCAGTAATTCATATTGTGTGTTTGTTTTTACCGATTAAAAAATTTACATTCATTATCTTGCTTTAATTTGTTTTAACTCTTTGACTTGCGGCTTCTTTCTATCAATTTGTTATAATGAAAAATTCTGTTGCAGAATCAAAAAATATGATTAGAAATGAAACAACACTTTCAACTTGTATATCTAAGAGTGAAGTTGTTCTGAGTGTTGTAATTTATGATTGTAGGTTCTTTTGATCAAATGGAAGAGGTTGGAGAGTTGACAATCCATGAGGGAGGAGATTCTTGTGATGAGGAATTGATATAAGAAGACCGTTATTGGCAGAAACTATAGTATAATTAGTTTCTTTAATTAGTTTGCTGATATATAAGTTTTTTTGCTGATACATAAGTGTAATGATAAATAATTCCTGTTGGTTTGTTTCAATGTGAATAGCTCTGGATCTATTCTTTTCCTTGTGATCCCTGCTGATTTACTAAAAGAGCACAATCAATTGACTCATAAATGGGAAGCTTGTAGGTACATAAAATTTAAAGCAATGACATGATATGCCTGCTTGTGAGTTAATTATTTTGTGACTTAGTACTCACCAATTTTATTAGGAGCACTTAAAAATATATTACCAACTCCAAGGTCCATTAAATGTTTAGAACATAAAGTATGTTAGTAAATCTGGTTTTCATTTTCTAAGTTAGTTCGATTTCTATTTTAGTGGCTTAATGATTGTTGTAACTATTGATTAACAATTGTGGTTTACATAAATTGGTGCCTAGATATGTCGCTTTACTTCATTAATTGGTGCTTGTGAATGCTTCATTTTACTTTGTTTGTAAAATGAATGCTTCATATTTGATCTAACATTAATTATAAAATGTGGAATGTTAGTTTTTATTCATTTTTTTTGTTGATGTGAATGAGAGAGATGTTGGATAGGGTATGAAGACTAGAATGAGTGGTATTCTTCAACCTCTAATGGGCAGAAAAGTGATTGGATCATGCACGAGTATAGGCTTGAATATGATGAGAATGGACCTCTATAGGTAAGCATATTCAGTCTTACAGTTTTATCAATTGTGTTCCCTTAGAACTTTTCAATTTTTTTTTATCTGATCAATTATATTCTCAGGTACTATTCTCTAGTCTCAAACACTTTCCTGGCCCTAGATGCTATTGCACGCCACTGCATTTTTTTACTAACATATTGTTACTGACATAGGATGTGGAATGATAGGTGCCTCATTTATTGTATTGGTGATGCAAATGGCAAGATGATGCTTGCTCATGCTGCCAGTGCACAAGGAATTTCAGGTAAGTGGTAACTGAATAAATTTGTCCTACTTATATTATTGAATTTTCTTTGGGGTTGACAAATTTTTAAAAGTATATTTAGTGAATATTTTGTTTATGGTTTATACCTTTAAAACTACCTTTTAAAATCTTTTTTTTATTCATATAACTTCTCTCTTCCACCAACCACTTTTTTCTAGTAATGATTAATGGAGATACTTTTTTTTAAGATATCTTTGTAGAGGCACGGTGTCCACTATTATTTCTGTCTTAAAAAATATTGCTCCTGTGCATTCTAATGCAGCCGCAGGCCCTTCCACTTTGGCCCAACAACCATTGTCTCCTTATGCTTCTAGTAAGTCATCACTCCCCCCCTATAGATAGATAGCTCTTTAATTTGTAATGTTTTTGTTTCATTTTTTTCAAAGCGAGCCGACCTTAGAAAATTTGGTATGTCCTTAATGACAAGTTCATGTTGAATATAAAATTAAAATATATTTAGTGGGATAAGGCTTTGTTGTTGTTATAAACATTACATTATATTTCATGATTTTTGTGAGCTTTGGTCAATTATTTTTCTAATGAATGATAAAGGAAATAAGTATGACTCTATTTGCCACTATGATTAATGAATATTCATTGACACATTGACACAACCTAAGAAACTTGTGTAGATAATTTATTAGCAAAAATCTTGTAATTGAGTGTTTCAATTGAATGTTATTATGTCATTTCTCTGATTTGTGGCCCATGGAAGAGTTATGTCAATTTTACCTAGTAATCACTTGTGCATCTTTATCACAATTAAGAATAAAATTTAGTAGGAGATTAGTAATTCTTGTATGTAAGTTCTGGATTTCTTGCTCGAATTTTTATGATGTACCTCATTTTGTCTCATTTGTTGTTTGCCTTGTATGTTGTCTTAGTGAAATAGAATTGAATTTAAGACTTCTCTGAAGTTAAGTTTACCATAAAAGTTCAATTCACATCACACATTGAGACTGATTTACTTATGGATTGATAGATAAAAGCAACTCTCCTTTTAATTATGTTAATGAGCAGGTATATGTGGGATCTTTCTTGCTAGGCTTGGCAGGAATTTCGTGGGTTATAATGTCTGAGGTAGCTTTGTCCAACTATGATTGAAATCATGTAATAAAAATTGATATATAATAATCCTCAGCACGATGAATGGTTATATTTTATTTTTCAGATATTTCCCATTAATGTGAAGGGCTATGTTGGAAGCTTAGTAACCTTGGTTAGGTTGTTCTCTTGGACTGTTTCATATGCTTTTAACTTTCTCATGAGTTGGAGTTCGGAAGGTAAGCATACTCTTTAATCCCTTGTTACTTTTCTAAATTCCAAAAAGAAGGCTAAAAATCTGAAAGGTAAAAAAAAGATCCAAATTTAAAGAAAGTTTATATAAAATAGGGATGAAAAATAGAAAAGGGGTCCTTACTTTTATATGGTATGAAATTGATTATTACGTTTTGTTGGGTCAGGAATTTTCTTCTTATTTTATTGCATATGTGGCCTCATTGCTGGGTCAGGAACTTTCTTCTTATTATTACAGGGATTTTTCTTAATATTAATTTTTAAATGGAAATTGTTTATTTTTTGCTTATTTTTGCTCTAGGTCTGGGTGGGAAATCTTTTGGTTTGAGTTATTGTGATATTGATTTTTGGAAATTCTCAAATAATCAAGAATTGGTAGTTTGCCTTCTTTTTCCTAGCTCATTCTTGATTAATTTGTTCAGGTTTCTTTACTTCTTAAAGATAGCTTCATTGATTCATTTCCTGCAAGGGACCAACCATTCATTAAGGTGTCATACATTACTCCAGTGATTTAAAATTTGAAATAAATAGTAAGGTTTTTAAATTGTCAAAATTACATTTCAATATTTTTAACTGTTATGTTATCACTTAATTAATTGATGATAAAAAATAAAAAAAAAAACAATTTTAATATATCAAGGATTTAACAATTTATTTTATTAGAGATTGAAACTGGTAATATACATCACTTGAAATAGTTTTTTTAACTATGAATATACATGGAAATTATGAGATTGAAACTGTTAAAGTGTGATAGGCCTTCATTTATGTATTTAACATGTTTTGTTGTTGTCAAGTTAGCTGGGAATGGAAGGGTGGAAAAAAGGAAGTGGATGGAAACACTAGTTCAACTTTGCTGGTTTCCCTATTCAGCTTCCTTTTTACTTCATTTCAGCACCCAAAGATGTCACCACAAATAGTAGCATTCATCCAAAACAACCATATGCTTATTAGCTAGCATTTATCTATCTCAATTGGCCTACTTGTGGCATTAAATTCTTATTTATATTCAATTGGTATATGGTACCTTCCGGTGTCCACCTATTCACTTATTTGCTCATCACAGTTGGCCTTCAATGCTTTCTTCTCCTACTTAGCCACATTTGTCTTACGTGTGGCAAAGTAATGGACACATGGAAATTAGGCCAATGGATGGCTAAAACTATCTATTTCCTTATATTCACTTATTAGGTCCATTAAGCCCATCAGATTGAGGGTAGTTTATAATATTTTAAAGTTAAAAGCTCACACACTTAAATATCTTAGAGTTCATCAGATTGAGGGTAGTTTATAATTCATTTGTATAGTTTATTCACATTGTGTCCATGGAAAAATTTCCCATTATTTAGCCCCTTGGACTACCTAACAATAATTTTATAAATGATATTTTTATTTGATTTTACAAATGATACTCTTCTATAGCTTAGTTACGCACCATTGATACTTTAATTTGATTAAATTATTTTATCTCAAATCTGATTGTAAATGAATTTAAATAATCACATTTATCAAAAAAAGAAGAAATAGAAATCATTCCATTACAAAGTTTTAAGAATTACATTTTTAAAAAGAAACTTGGAAGCCTGCTATGCAAGACTGCAATATTCAATAACATAAGGAAAGGAATTCAAAGTAAGGGCATAACTGTGAGTAGTCTATAAGTGTGAATGTATGTCTGTTGCGCGATTTATGTGAATACGGCAAGTGCACCGATCGTTAACAAGTAATAAAATAGGTAAGTGAGTTATCGTCTCCACAGGGATTGGGGTAATTTTTACAATAAAATTAATTCTAAGCGATTGGAATAAAAACAGAAAGTAAAGAGATAATTGTTGTGAATTGATTGTTTGAATAAAAATAGAAATTAAATGCAGTAAAATAAAAGAAATTACCAATGGAAGAAACAATTGTGGTCAGGCACAATCCCCTTT
>PYAF01001075.1:635263-711757 GCA_007407185.1 Glycine tomentella | reverse complement strand
TCTTTAACCTCATATGTATTAATTCTGCGCACAAATCTTCTATTCAGCTCATCAGAAACATCCTCCAATTCCATCTCACTCTTGTCACCATTTCCATTAAAAAGATTGTTAAAGTAGTGTAACCATCTTTCACTTACATCTTCATCCCTTACCAAAAGTTTTTGATTTTCATCCTTGATACATCTAACTTGGGTGAGATTCACATAAGAATAGCTAACTTTTTATGGCCGGTTCGCAACTCCTGACGCCAACCCTCCTCCTTTATCCTGGCTTGGGACAGGCCATGCATGCATACACACATAGGCGGAGTTTTTCTAAGCTGAAATGTATTCTCCATTAATTTATTTTTAAAGTCTGGCTTCTCTATTAATAGTTCAATTCTATTTATATTTTGATTACTAGTGAGTAGTGACCAATTTTAATGCCTTAAACATGGTGGATTACTTTTTTATTTTCCTTTTCTTTTTCCTCCTGTTGGTTGTAATAAGATTTTGTAGCTACATGATTTTGATTACCCAACGGGCAAGGGTTTATTGCTTCAGGAAAGTGAATTTGCTATATTTATTGTGTGAAGAAGGAAGGATTTATTGGACCTTGACTCCATGGTTATAGACTTTGATCCCCTTAATGAAAACCTTAGGCTTATTATTAGAATATATATTTTCTTGGTGGTTGGAATTTGCAAGTTTTTGCTCCATTTCTGAAATAGTGTGCATATTGTTCCATTATCCTCGAAATCTTAAATTGAAGCTATTACCTGATGGAATTTCAGGACTCCTTTGATGGCTGCCATGCATGAGGATAATTCTCCTGACTTGAGAGAAGTAGCAAGAATCCTTAATGAAATATTTGAGGTAAACAAAATGAGACACCATAAGCTTTGTCCCTAAACCAGTGCCCTTGCCTGCTAATAGTCTAATAATAATTTATCATGTATGTGAGTGCTCAGATTCCTGATGTTCCCTTGAAGGCAAGAAAAATTGTGGTGAAGGTGTGTGATGTGGTGACTCGTAGAGCTGCTCGATTGGCAGCTGCTGGTATTGTTGGTATCTTGAAGAAGATTGGTAGGGACGGGAGTGGTGGCGTCACAGGTGGACGGAGTAGAAGTGATATGAAAATGAGAAGAACAGTTGTGGCAATTGAAGGGGGATTGTATTCTAAATATACATTGTTTAGGGAGTACTTGCGTGAAGCTCTAAATGAAATATTGGGAGAAGATATTGCCAAGCACGTAATTCTAAAGGTCACCGAAGATGGATCCGGCATTGGGGCTGCACTGCTTGCTGCCTCTTATTCATCCTAAACTGTGGATAGAGGGTACACCTGCTATAAAATATATATAAATTGTTTGATATTTATATATATATATATGTATATATTTATATATTTACATATATATGTACATATATATATATATATTATATATAGTCACACACACGTATAGCCATGTAAATCAGAATTAATTCTCCATATTTAATATCTCTGTATAAAGGAAGGTTTCGTCTATTCTTTGACCAAGTTATCTTCATTTATATAATTATTATCAATTTTTTAACGTTGTATGTTTTATGGCTTTTATCTGTTGTCAGTTGAGAACCTTTGGATGTAATACTATAGTACAGTATTAGGACTAGGAGTACTATCTTGATATTGAAATTGCTTATACGTCTTGTTTTCTTATCAAAAAATTATTAAAGTCCGCATGTTTTTCTGTGGTCATCTCCACTTTGTACAAATCGCACTAGTAGTTGCCAAAAGTTTTGGTTTGCTAGGCCTTGTCACTAGCCAATGCAGCCTTGATGACCCTGCCCTGCCCTCAGTGACACGCCTAACAATTTTCCTTCTCTATTGGATTTGGAAGATACTAATTGTGACCTTGGTATAAAAAATCAGAATAGTGATAATTAATATTTGTTTATTAGATTATGTTTAATTCAATAGATCAGTTACACTTATTTTTTAGACTACAGAGCATATCTTAGTTCCTTAAAACTTTGTTTGGGAGTTAAGAGAGAAAGAGAAGGAAAGAGATTCAAGGGGAAGGAAGTGGAAGGAAAGGGAAGAAAATGAGGGAAGTTTCTTCCTCCTTGTTTGGGAGTTAAAAATATAGTAAGAGAGGGAAATGAAAAATTAATAAGATATTTTTACAATTTTACCTTTAAAATGTGATTCAGTGTTTTGTATTTTGGTGTTTTATTAACACTGACTGGGGTAGGATAGTAATTTTACTAACACTAGTTGGGATATGATAGTAATTTTATTACTTTTCCTTCTAAAAATTCCCAAATTGGAGGAACAACAATTTTTAGGCTTTGAAGGATTTCAGAGGAGTTTTAAAAATCTTCAAATCCTTTCCCTCAAAAATTAAAATTCTCAAACAAGGAGATGTCATCACCTAAACATTTCCCTTCCCTCTCTTTCCTCCCTTCCCCTCTAAAATCCCTCTCTCAAAGAAAGCCTAAGGCTTTGTTTGAGAGAGAGATTTTAGAGGGGAAGGGAGGAAAGGAAAGGTTTGAGTAATAACATCTTCTTGTTTGAGAGTTTTAATTTTTGAGGAAAAGAATTTGAGGATTTTTAAAACTCCTCTGAATTCCTCTAAACCATTAAAATTGTTATTCCTCAGATTTTGGGGTTTTTAGAAGGAAAAGTAATAAAATTACTATCCAAATCATTATATAATTTTTTAATTTAAAATTAAGTTTTATTTGTAAAATATAGAGTATTAATTTTTGAAGTAAGGGTAAAATTGTAAAAGTATCTTATTAATTCTTCATTTTTCTCTCTTAATATATTTTTAACTCCCAAGTAAGGATGAAGAAATTTCTCTCATTTTCCTTCCTTTCCTTTCGTTTAAATCTCTTTTCTTTTTTTTCTCTCCTAACTTTCAAACAAAGCCTAAAGAACAACTCATCATACGGTTCTGTGATCTAAGCAACTTTATAAGTTACATTCGTCTTTCTATTATTTGGACCAAGTTAATCTTAAAGGACGAGGCACTTGTGCACGATCAGTTGCTTTACAGGAATGGTAATGGTAATGAGTAAGGTTTGAGTAGGATTTTGTATTATTCATTTTCATATTCACGTTTATATATATATATATATATATATATATATATATATATATATATATATATATGCACTTGATTTTATATTTGTGTGGATAATAATTTTAATTTTCGCCCTAGTATCCATTGGATTCATATGTTCACATTCATGACTGACTTTATTTATGTATAAAATTAATAAATTAATAAAAATATATTAATTAAAAATTATTATAAATAAATTGAAAAATCACTTTTAAATAATTTAAGTATCCACAAAATAATATTAAAAATAAACAAACATAACATCAATTTGTCCAAACTTAAGTTAGATAAACAATATTAAAAAGATAATCATCCAATATAGTAATACTTAAAGTTAATATTTTAATCATTTAATAAAATCTCTAATTAAACTTGGACATCATATAATGATGGTATACATAAATTTATTATTCTTAAATAGAGTAAACCAGATATAAGATATGTTAAATCTAATACTATCTTGCTACGTACATAATAATATTTGTGATTTACAAGTTAATTCAAAACCAAAATGTTATTTGAAAGCATATGGATAATACCAGTCTTAACATAAAAGTGTTAACTTGAAATTTACAAACCAAAATCATGATCGTATTCCACTATCCTAACAAAAAGTGCTTACATGAAATAAAATTAATAACAAATCCTTAACTAGTCCAATGACCTAAATTATGACATCAGCACTTGAATTGGAAAGCATAATCTGTGACCTTAAAATACCAGTTGAATTAGAAAAATATAATTATTTTTTTGCAAAAAAGTATGTGCATAATATAAATTATTTACTTAAGTAACATAATTTAATTACATTAATCTATAATATTTATGACATGTGTAGAACAGGATGGGATGAGTATTATAGTATCCATACATGCACCCATCCCTGAAAAATTGTGGGTAAATATGCTTTCTCATCTCTAGCCCCTATAAACAGGTAATTACCCTCCCCGGTTGCGAATACTTTTATGGGTCCTCATAGAATCCGAATCCATTTTGCCATTCCTATTTGCCTAGATGATAATAACTTGATAATGTGTCTAATGTGACCTCATAAAAAACGATGTCATTTCTCTTCATTTGATTTTTATCATCTTTTTCCTTTTTCCATTGCCTCCTTTTCCTCATCGTCTCGTAGTATTCCAATCCCAAAATTTATAAGAAGCCTTGTAAGGCCTTCTATGAAAGCGTTGGTTGTGTCACTTCAAGAGGGTCTTGACTTTGTTTCTAGAACCAACAAAGGGGCTGCTGCTTCCCTGCACCCCCAAGTTGTTTCCTGCATTCTTTTCAGAATGTAATTTTTACATTTCGGATTGGTCATTCTGAAAGCGAAAATCTATAATCATTATAAAATGTAATTTTATAATTTAGATTGGGCATTTTGGAAGCCAAAAAAGAGATGCAGGAAGTAGCTTGGAGGTGCAGGAAATAACAGCCCAGGTCCAACAAAGGTTGACTTCAAGTCTGTGTTGGAGGAGTGGTACCTATGTGAAATCCAAAACCAACGAGGCCCATAACATAGCTAGTGTGTAAACGTATCATATTAGAGAAGTTTGTTAGATTTCAAACGTAGAAAATAGCGATAATACCTATAAAAAGTTGTAAGCCTATCGACCTAAGTAGGATTATTAACGACTTATGACTTATTAATTCTATATTTTTTATATTATTATATAATATATAATTAAAGATATGTATTATCTATAATTTTGAATATATAATATAAAATAATATAAAAATATAATGTTTATATTATTTTTTTTTCGTACGGAAGAAAAATATTATATTATGTTTGTATATAAATAAAAATGACTTGTCAAGTTTGATAGTTTTTTTTACAAAGTCCGAGACTTGACTTTTTTGTTTAAACAATTTTTTTAGAAAAATTAAGTTTGACTTTTATTAATAAATAAGTTAGACTTTGTATAAGAATATATTTGAATAAACTTCTTTAAAAATATTTTTAAAAGAAAAAAATAAAAAAATGTGAGATAAATTTTTTTATAAATAAAAATAAACTTTTCATTAGTTAATTTTTAGAAGTTTATTGATATAATTTTTCTAAAAGATGAAATGATATTTATAAATGAATTAATAAAAAAAATTATTTCATTATTTTCTTCTAAAAATACTTCTTTAGACCCTGTGTCAAGTTATAAACTTGATAAAATACTTAACGTATTTTTATGAAATAGTTAGCTAACTTATATCAGAGGTATAGTTGTTGTTAGTTTTTCTAATTATTTTTTTATGCTAAAAATATTAAAACACTTTTAATTTATTTATTAAGAAGTTTAAGTCAATACTATCCACTATATTTTAAGTATAAATTAATTCTTAATTCTTTAAAAATAAAAAAAACATAAAAATAAATAAATTATACAGTAGTAAATATATTTTTAATCTATTTATTATCCCCAAGAGCGGAGAAATAGGGAGAGAAAGAAAACCCAGAATGTGTATTATAAATTGTAAATATATAATAGAAATTAGCGGTAACTGCTGTTGAGTAGCTTTGCCCCTTGTTTTTGTTGTGCTATGGCGCCCGCCGCCGCCGCCGCCGCCGCCAACGGCAAAAAGAGAAGACGCTATCTTCCTCACAACGTCTCTCTCCTCTTCTGTTATGTGCATTTCGAAGTTTCTCTTTATTTTGTTGCTGAGGACTGAGGTTGTTGTTTTCATGAATTTTTTTTTCAGAAGGCAGTGAAGAAGAAGGGTTCGTACCCTCTGCGGCCAGGCGTGCAAGGCTTTTTCATCACTTGCGATGGCGGCAGAGAACACCAAGCCTCTCGTGAAGCTCTCAATATTCTCGATTCTGTATGATTTCTTCCAAGAATTTATGTGCGTTGCAGAATTCTATTACTTCAATTTTAACAAGATACAGATACCAAATTACTATTAGCAATGCCAATTAATTCAATTGCAATTAGTGCAATCTTTTTATTTCTTTTTCCTTTCGCTGATTCTATTATTAGTTTAGTATATCATAGAAGGTAGACACTGTTTTGGCCATTTACTAATCTGAGTTCAATCGAGTTCTATGCGAATACTTACTTAAGGGGATAGATAGTTTAGGCTTGGTTCAGGTAGAGTAAAGTAGTTTAGGCTTGAAATATATATATTTTTTTTCTCAGTTTTTCAACTTCTTTAATTTTGTATTTGGTGGGAACACTATTTTTTTCTTTTCCTTTGTAAAATAATATCATCCGTGCTTCTGGTTTGTTTGTCTTGCAGTTTTATGAAGAGCTTGTTGATGGGGAAAAAGAGTTACCCAGCAAACCTTTAAATAAAAAAATCACGTTTGCAGATTCTGACTCTTCTAGTAGTGATGATGAGATAGAGGAGGAGGAGGTGGTGCAGGATGGGGATGAGGAAAAGGGGGACAAAAAGCCAAAATTGGATACTTCTAATGACGACAATGCCAGTCATGACGATGGAGCAGGTGAAAAATCAGATCCTCATAAAGTTGATGAACCGCACACTCAGGAAGAAGATAAAACTTGGGATAATAAAGGGGATAATGGCAATCTTAAGACTACAAAAGGGACAGCTGATGATCTACCATCTGTGAGACAGTGCTGCAAAACAAACGTGCCTGCATGTAATTTTAGTGACAAATCGGAACACAAGTCTATTGATAAGTTAATTGAAGAAGAATTCAAAGAATTGGGAGACAAGAATAAGGTGACTTGATAAGACTAATGTGCTGCATATTATTTTATTCTGTTACTGCAAAAAGCTTGGCTCACGGATCTTACATTTCTAATATTTTCTGGGTTCACCCAATTATTTTTGTGGCCTATCTGCTGATAATAGTTTTTCTAAGACGTGAAAATATTTGTGCAACTAATGCTGAGGTCTGTAATCATACAGGAAGACATTAGGGCCAGTCTATGAGAAAATGTTCTTTACTTTATTTTCTTATTTTACTTTTAATTACAAAAACACCACCTTATTTATGTTTTGTCTTCCCCCCCCCCCCCCCCCCCACCCAAAAGATTTAGATAGGAAATAGTAAAAATAGCTTTTATTTTTATTGTTTTATATATACACTTTTGAAAATAAAAGGACAAATTAAAAACAAGGTGACATTTTTGTAGTTAAAAGTAAAAACAAAAAATGAAAACAGAATATTTTCTCAAATCAAATGGCCTCTCGGTTCCTCTGTCCTTGTTTTCTTTTCTTTTCATGGTTATGGCATTCATATTAATTTTATTTTTGGTTGTGTCCGTAATTCCTGAGTCTTCTGCTGCCTCTTTTTAATGACGAGATGGAAAATATAGTATGATATTGGAAATATTATCCTTTGAGTGCAAAATTGCTCTGGAATATCTTTATTTTTTGACATCTTCACAAAAGATGCTTTGGGGGCTAAAATTGTCTGAGAGTAGAATCATCTGGATGTCTAAAATAGTCACTGCTTTCGACTTTTAATAATTAATTAGTAGTGGGATCAGCTTTAATATTTATCATTTTTCCTCAGTAGAGTTTATTTTGGGTGAATATTAGGATGTAGAAAGACACTGCTCGTAATTCTTCAGTTCATTGTGTTAGAGTATGATTTGAGGGCACTGAGGCCGACATTGAAGCCCTAGGATTTGTTTCAACATTACTCGTCCATTTTTTATTTGTGTTTTGCTAAGGGTCTTTTTTTCTTCCCACAGAGGCGCTTTGTCAAGCTTGATTCTGGTTGTAATGGTGTAGTATTTGTTCAAATGCGGAAGAAAGATGGAGACCTAAGCCCCAAGGATATAGTTCACCGGATAGTGACATCAGCAGCATCAACAGGGAAACATATGTCAAGGTATATTTGTAGTATGTCTTTCTCTATCTATAACCACAGAAACACTAACGCAGTGTTGACTACTTCTAGGTTTATTTTGAGGATTTTGCCAATTGAAGTCTCATGTTATGCTTCAAAGGAGGAAATTTCAAGAGCAATCAAGCCTCTTGTGGAACAATACTTTCCTGTGGAAACTCAAAATCCACACAAGGTAATACTGTCCATTAGTGTTTCAGTTTGTATTACATTTTATTTTTAGCATGCATTCCAAATTACACAAATGTTGCCAATGTTATTATTATGAAATTAATATAGCCGCGTAGGTATAGTAAATTACCCATATTTAACAATGATTCTTTTACCTAATGCTCCACCTTCTACATTAGTGAGACTTACTGCCAAGGTTGCGAAGATTGAGAATACTCCTGGAAAGCTACCTTTACTGTCTTTAAAATTCTTGAAACTCTCTATACTTAAATGGTTAAATGCGTCTTTCATGAAGTGCACCATTCAATAACTGGTTATCACTGCATTCAAGAACTTAAGTTTTCTAAAACATAACAAAGATGTAAACAAGCGGTTCCAAGAATTTTTTTAATTTACTTGTTTTTTTGTTCCTGTTGAAGGGAGCAGGGGGACAAGTTATTTCATTTTGATGTCTTGTGAATGAAATAACTAAGGCTCTATTTGGGTGCTTAGGGATCTTAATTTGAAATTAGAACTTGGGCCACAAATTGTAAATTTCCATGTTATTATTTTTTAGAATTGAAAAACAATTCCTTTTTATTTGAAAACAACAAAATAAAATCCTTCACAATTCTGAACCCAGACCCAGAAACCAATTGTTTTTTTTATTTAAAAAACTCAGCATTAGATTGTTTAAGTATAATGCTGTTACCACGGTTTTCCTCATTACCATTGGTATTAACATTTAACACCATGTATCACCTGTGCTCACTGTGGCCACGATCAGCACCACCTATATTGTCTCTTGTACTGTTGGCACTGTTGCCAAAGCTACCATTGCATTATTGCTGCCATTGTCATTGTCTCCAATATTAACTATGCTGCTTACTACCACAATTCCTTGCTGCCATTAGTACAATAAAGCCATTTTATTTATATCTATTAAAATTTCAATTATGTTAATAGTGATACACATTTTCTTTACAGAAGTGTAGTTCATAGACCTAAACCATGGAAATATATTATTATTAAAAATTACAGTGGTGACTGTATATAGAATCCAATCCAATTTTACGATTCTGAATGACTTATCACAAGAATTAGAATTGAAATTGTTATTCTAAAACTTAAACTCCAATTCTTATATCCAGAGTCTAGTATTTGACCAAGATGAAATTTGGCATGTGCATTGTGCATTATTTTTACAACAGTGGGCTGGGTCCTTTAAAGCTCTCTGGAAAACTAATTTCATTATTGTTGATTTGCTCATTTATATACTATCTTATGTCTAATTTGTACTACAAGTTAACTAAGTTTATGCTCATAGTTCTTTTCTTTCTATGGCTGGGTCCTTTTGTCTGTAGCTTGACTTGCTTTTTTGTTTGTAGTTTGCTGTACTGTATGAGGCACGGGCAAATACTGGTGTTGACAGGATGGAAATCATCGATGCTGTGGCAAAGTCAGTTCCTGGACCCCATAAAGTTGATCTCAAAAATCCTGATAAAACTATAGTAGTTGAAATTGCCAGGGTAAGAAAGCCATGGTGTGTCTGGAATTTAAGTTAAACTGTATGTCATGTCTGCTGAATGCTTATCCTGTGTACTCGTCACGTAAGTTTTCTCTCCCTTGGCAGCAGCTACGTTGTGAAGTGCTTGTCATGACGTGCCTCATTATTATCCTTCATTTATCTTTTCAAATTGACTGCCATTACATTTACTTGCTTAACTGCCCCACCAAATTCTCCGCCTAGTGTTGCTGTGAAATCTATGCAATTTTTAATGGCTTTCTTGAAAATTGTTAAATAAATTCGCTATTAGAAAGAAAAAACTTTTTGTCAATCAAAAAGTGTATTTTATACTTCTATTTTCACTAAATACCAATTCTTCCTTCTTTTCCGGCAGATTTTCTGATTTTGCCGATTTTTTGTCACTTAAAAGCACTTGCATAGTTTGGGCATATACACCTTGAAAAGTCATAAGTGCATTTCTTTTTGAATGCTGAATTTTGTTTTGATGTACCATTTTTCGAATCGACACTTACCACAGTGCTGTAGTTTTCGCTTCATAGTATGTAATTATTATGTTGTCTCAGTTTGACATAGAACTGACTAATGCATCATCATCCTGTTTTGCGTGGCAGACTGTGTGCTTGATCGGGGTCATTGAGAAATATAAGGAGCTTTCCAAGTACAATCTGAGGCAGTTAACATCACGTAAAGACTAAGCCTTCTTGCAGCATTATAGTACCTTGCCCTTTAGCTTCATGTGGATGCTCTGGTCTGTGACTGTTGTCATTTTGTTAAGTGTTAGATTAGATGACTCTTGCAGCTAGTCCTTTGACTGAGTGTAGTTAGTAAGTTTTAACAAATCAAACGAGAAACCCTTACGTGGCAGTAGAGTTATATACGCTCAATCCATTTAAATATCATATTTGGATTTACGATATTTTTAAATTGAATTTCAGCCGTTGAGATTCACAAAAATATTTTAGAATTCCTGCATTCCATGGAAATTTATGCTTTAAAAATTGGAGTCCCGATGTGCGCAACCTAAATCCTTCAGAATTTGCAATCATTCTCTTTATAACTTCGATCGTCATGTCTATAAGATTGGCTGGCATAGGCATAAATCAAAATTATTGTTACATTGGCTAAGGTTTCTAGATAATTATGCTTTAAAAATAGAAATGCCCATGTGCTACTGCAACATAATATTGTTTAATGATTTTGAAGGTAAATTTCATTAGTAATTATGCTTTAAATACTGAAATGCCATTGAGCTCAGATTAAATCTTTTGGAATTAGCGAACACAACACTGATCATTATCAAGTCTATGGTTTGTTAGCATTGGTATGATTCAAAATTGCTCCTGGCAATAACAATATGCGTTCTTCCCATCATAGATAGTTTGCATGATTTTCATTAACATTTACGACAAAAGGGGGAAGTGATGTTTGGCTGCTTTATTTTACAAGGCTTCATGAACTTTTCAAAGCTGATAAAGCTTCCTTTGTTGCAGATGAGATAACAGCATCTGAAGCATTTGGCAGATAATAATACTTGCCTGCAGTATTAAATTATTTTTATGAATAATGTTTTCTTATATTGAAGGTACGAAATACATCGATTCAGTAGAATTGTAGTACACAAACCTTGGGCAACTCTAGCAATCTCCTTGGCGAAACCCGTTGAGACAAACTTATTTTCAGTGTCGATGACAAGGAGAGACATTCCTGCTTTATATATCTTCCCAGCCACCTCAAGAATTTCATCCTTTATATTAAAACAAAGTTAACAGTTAGTTCAGACTCAGACAAGTTAGAACTAAACAAGTAATATATATGTAAATCCTCCCAATTCGTACAAATTTCAAAAGATCATGAGTAAATGCTTGCTAAAAAAATTAAAGATTAAAATAATGCATGCATAATGTTTTGCCTTAAAATAAAGGAGACAAGAAAACATTAATAAAACGTATTGTTTCTAACTCAAGTGTTACTAATCCACCCCATGTTCATTACAAAATGGTAAAAATAGATAATGGAACCTCAAAGGAATGGTGTAAATGTACACTAATTATATTATTAGAAAGAGCATTACCGCTCTTGAATTTAATATCATTGGCTTCCACACTACACTAGATAACATGTTCTAAAAAGTTTTGGTGTCAGAAAATAGCTTCCACATGCCATTTGGAATTTGTCATGATGGTACCCACATGCCTGATCCTTGATGAGGATGCAGGTTCATACTACCCCTTTCCTTAAGCCCCGATCGCTAACCCCACCCCCCCAAACCACCACCGCACACAAATGACAACAGAAAATGACAGTTAAGGATCGTGTCATTTGAAAGTAACTATGAGTCCAATTACAAAGCTTAACACTACCTTCAATTCTTGCGCTGAAGGTTTTGGGGCATCAGTAGCTGCGGCAACTTCAGGGTCAGTTGACCTTTTCAATGATATATTGGCTCTGCCATCAGTGATTGCAACAATCATCACACGTCCAACGTCACCACTTTTCTCCGCATTTAATCCAACTCTAACAGCCTAAATATTTTCATAAATAAGAATTAACAAGCTTAAAAAGACTTAGCTAAACCAATTAAAATGTGATCCAGAAGTCACATTTTCATATAACCGGTAATCCCTTTTTCCTTAAAAATGTCAATATTAGGAAATCATTTAAAATATTTTTTTTGGTCAGTAAATCATTAAAAATATTAAAAACAGGTTTACAGCAATATAAATCGAAGTCCATGGTTCTATAAATTTAACAATGGTAAAACATTTTCTTTCAAAACTTTGAATATATTAACGTAATAAACATGACGTGTAAAAAATCTGCATACCGTTGTAAGACCATGAGCAAGTGGGGACCCTCCACCACATGGAAGCCTCTCAAGACGTTTCCTTGCCATTGCAATTGATCTAGAAGGTGGCAGGAGAACTTCAGCTGCATCTCCACGGAATGGAATTATAGATACCTATTTAATAAGAGCAATAATTATTTGAAATAAGATTATTTAAACAGCATCATAAAAATGAGTAGTGCTTTCTGTTTACTCCAGCATATCATCATGAACATTATATATTCCACTATTGTTCCATTATAACAGTGATTCTGGTTCAAAGATTTGCAATGGAATCAATATGCATATCATGGTGGTATCTGTAACCAGAGCTATGCACAGGTTAACACTGAAAAAGTACCAATCCATGCACTAATTCTCCATTAGGAGGGTATAACAAGTCTCTTCTGTCAAACTACAAGTTTTGCCTTCTGTATGAGAATTCATACGTGAAACCTACAGGATGGATTGGTATATGTAATTTCTGAGAATAATTTTACAGTTCATTTTCATTCATAAATCAATTCCTGATTTTAAAACCTACTCACCTGATCCCTGCTTGTATAACTTTCAGCCAGAAGCTTAAGTGCTGCACCTTTTGCATTCTGCATCCTGTTCAATGCCATGCTTCCACTTGCATCAACCACAAATATCACCTGCAATTATTAAGATTCTTTAAAAACAAAATGCATAAAATCTTACCACAAACAAGTTCAATATTTCTTTCATAATTGCTTTCATAGCAAACTTCACAATAGACTACCTTTGAGATTGAAATTATATTCCATACTAGCCTAGTCAAACAATTTTTTTTGATATGAAATTAATTCCTCTGGCTAAATACAGATGCAGTAATATTGACATTTAAATCCTATAAGAACATCAGAACAGTTGAATTACTAATAATCATATCAACAGTAAGAAACCTTTAAGGCTTTGCATAGCAACAAAACAATTGCTAACTAGACACAAGCACACAGTAAGATGTATGCAAAATTATAGAACTATTTTAAAAAATAAAAGTGAAGAGGATAGAGATAATAGGAGAAGAATAAGAGGATGATAAGGAAAGATGAGAATGCTTTAGAAGAATAATTCTTTATATAAATATAAATGCAAGTTCTGAATGAGAGAACATACGTACCAATGCTCCTGCCTTACGTGCCATTCTCTTTGCCCTCATGTCTGTTTTCTCCACAAATACTTTTCTACTGTTTCCTGAGTGTTTTGCCCTTCGCAATTTTTGATAAGGTGCAGCAGCTCTAAGGGTTGCATCTACAGCTAATCTCTTTACAGGGCCCTGCAAACAGTAACAACATTTGTTGTGGAAAAAAAGCCTATACAATACGAGTGGCAATCAAAGACAACTAGTTAATGGGAATTGCAATAGTGAAATTAGAATACACTGATATTAATGCAATGGGATACAAACACAGATCAAATCATTCAATTATACAACTGAACAGCATTCATTAAAATTCCTTTAAAAAAATTTCAACAGCAAACCAGCTATATTTGATACTTGCTCTTTCAAATATAGGACAAATGGGGTTAGGACTTAGGAGTACTAACCTTTGGAAGCATTGGCTTGATGTATCGGCCTCTATCCTCTGAAAATATTACATTTTTTGCCCTTCCAGCCCTCCCACGCCGTCTCTGTGCTTGTTGGGCAAAGAAGAGGAGCTTTTCATCTACCAAGCCACCTTCAGCATCAAAGATAAACTCTTCAGGTAATTGTTCTTGCTGTTGTTCATTCTCTTCATCCTTGTCATCCTGTTTAGAAAGAGAATATTTAAAATTTTATAAGTACAGCAAGGTGGATGTTAAAACTTAAAAGCATCAATGAACATTACTCTTGAATTTAGGTTAAACCTAACTCAACCTCAAAAGTTAGCTCATACGGTGAGGATTGTCAAGTCTTTTATAAGGTTTACTTCCACCATATCTAATAGTCAAGGTAAGATCTCAAAACATTCTGCTCATGCTCAGGATTGGCCATTTGGAATGTAGAGATTGTTGGACTGATTTTTTTTTTTTTATTGCACTAAGAAAGTCGTGGGTCTAGGATTGCACTAGGAAAACCGCACCAGGTAGATTTCTTGGACAGTTGAGGATAACCCAATATTAGATCTAAGATAGGTGGTCATACCATCTTCAATTTAGGTAGAGCCTAATTTAAGCCAAAAAGTTAACTTATGAAGCGAAGATTGTCCAAATCTGTATAAGCTCTACTTTGGCTATATCTATAAATATCGGATGTCAACAATTTCATTCATGAAATCTTATGCAAATAAGTCCATAGTCCATACACAAAAATTCATTTTAAAAGAAAGGAAACTACAAGGTGACAATTTGACATAGATAATATTCACCAGTAAATGGACCAAAATCTAATACTTTTTAAAAAGGGATTGTCCTAAAAAAATTATTTGAGAGATGGTTTAACTCAACCTCTTGTTCTTCCTCTTCATTCTGCTCTTCGCCTGATTCTTGATTTTGTGGAGGAGGCGGAGGGGGAGGAGGCTGATTTTGTTGATCTGGTGGGCTCTCAGTAACGATTGACCGGGGTAGAATGACCAATTCTACCTGTACCAGAAAATGTATGATAAATAATTTATTGGATAGGTTCTTTATTATTTCAAAAAAGGTAAAATAGCGAAGTATGTAATAAATGTTATTGGGATGGGTTTCTACTAATTTTACTAAATGTACTTAATCAAAATTCATTAGTATAAATATAAAGAGTATAACTATGATCAGGTTAGGATATATCATTCAGTTTTCACAAATCTTTTCTCTCTCTCTCTCTCTCTCTCTCTCACACACACACACACACACACATAGCATTAGAGCTAAGTTCTAAAGCTAGGATAAAACCCTAACCTTCAGGATCTCCTTCCAAAAGAATGAAAAACTATTGAAATTATGTACCAAAATCTTGTATTCAAACTTCAAAGGAAGCTTACAGCTTTTTTTAGGTCATCCACATAAACCTTTTCCCGTCCCTCCAGAGCAGCTAAGCACTTTGCAACACGGGCAGCAAATAGCTCAGCTCTATGTCCCTGTTGTTCATAACAAGTATTCAAAATTATCAATCAAGATGATAACGATTTGCAAACTGGGTTGATCTCCAAACTACTGCAATGAGTGATAAGTACAACAATTAATTGTTGAGTTTTCTGTTGAATAGACTAATAGAATATTTGTAGAATGACAAAGTGTCATCTCAGAATGTTTTAAATATTTGTTTTAACTCTCCCATGGTATCACCAATTCAAATTTTGAAATTATATATTGAAGCAAGAGATCTATAACATCTTATCTCTTTTTATATAGCCTAGTTCTTCCTCTCTCTTGCTCTTCCCTTTGACAAGTATAATTTACATGCCCAAAACTACTTAGACTAGCACACACATATGACATCAAATATACTCATGAATTAATGCCAAAACAATAAAGCAGTTTAAGGGAAGGAAGAACCTTATTTTGGCATAAGAAAGACATGTCATTTAATAACCTCAACTCAGAAATCAGTATAATGCATACAAAAAATTTCTTAAATTTACAATGTACAGAATCACCTAAAAAGCCAGTCAAACCTTGTAAGTAGATGAGATAATTATGAACAAAATCGTATGTTGCAAGCTATAGTAGGGAGCACATCAAGTGAGAGAAATTTTATAATGGGAGTGAGAAGAGTGAATCGTGACCATTGAATCAAATCATAAAAGGTTAAGATTAAAAGATAAAGTCATGTGACTTTTTTAAGTAGTCATATGATTATTAAATAACTTTTTAAGTGGTCATGTTTACTCCTCTCACTCTCTCATATAAACACTCCTCTCACTTGATACACCTCTCTCTCTTGGATGGTTTGAAGCTTCACAAAATGATTAATAATTTAATATTAATATAGCAAAAATTTGGAAGGATGTCTTTATCTGCAATTAGAAAACGAATGAAGCAATCATGAGCTGATTTAATCATATCACAGTAGAATCAATTACTTTCCTTGAGAGACAGTAAATGGATGTAACTTCGGATATCTGTTGCATACATCAAATGTGCCATATAAAAAGGTTTTGCCTAAGTGTAGAAAGAATTGCAGTGAACTTACCTGGCAACCACCCCGTAAAGCTTCAATAACCAGGTATTTTAATTGTTCTCTGTTAAGAGTAACATCTTTTAGATACTCTCTAGCCAAGATGATCTGCACTAGGCAAATATTAAGCAAAGTTAAACAGAAAAGAATTACAATAGCAGAGGGAGTGGAGACTAGACTGACATACATTATAAAATCAGTAATTTAGTTGTGAAAATGATGTAAAGAATGTGAACCTAATTGTCATGTTTACAACCTTACAGGATAAGTTAATGTAACTTTTATAACAAACAGAACTCCTTAAGGAATTTTGTTTCCTAAGTTAGTAGATTAGCCTTAAGAAATACTATTTGAAATAAATCAGTTCTACTCAACCCCAAAGGGTAGCTCAACGAGGGGAACATTGCTCAAGCCTTAAAAGGAGTATTTTGGTCATACAGCTAGTTGATGTGGGACATCTTAACACACACTTGCACATCTAGGATAGGACATCTAGAACATGAATTTTGCAAGACCAAACATCCATGGGTAGTTTTTATTTTTTTATCGGCAAATATTAATTGTTAGTTTATTAGTTTTTGTTAGTGGGAGGGATTTGAACCCATGACTTTTTCCTCCCCCCTTCTCCCTCTAACCACCAAGTCAACCTTATAACTCCAACATCCATGGGTAGTTGAACATAAGAACTTGATAGACTTTAATACCAAATTAGAAATTGACCGAGTCTAGCTCAACCTTTAGCTAGCTCAAGTGATAGGATTACGCAAGTACATTGGCCATCTTCCTTGTTGATGTGGGACATCT
Organism: Glycine tomentella; assembly: GCA_007407185.1. NCBI lineage: Eukaryota > Viridiplantae > Streptophyta > Magnoliopsida > Fabales > Fabaceae > Glycine > Glycine tomentella. Next base: position 694,442 of record PYAF01001075.1, on the reverse strand, counting down.
TTACAACCTCGTGCACATTGGCCCAACATCAAAATTGGATAGGCTCTAATATCACATTAGAAAAGATAAAACCTAACTCAAGCCCAAAAGATAACTCAAGGAAGGAGGATTCTACAAGCCTTATAAGAAGTATTTTGACCATATTCATACCCAATGTAGGATAACTAGATCGTTAATTTTGCAAGAGAGGACATTTGGAGCATGAAGATTGCAAGACTATACGTCCACAAGTGGTCCAACATTAAGACTTAATAAGCTAGCTCAAGGGAGGAGAATAGCCCAAGCCTTATAAGTATTATGGCCACATTGATAGCCTATGTGAGACATCTTAACAAATACTTTCTTTACTATTCAATTTCCGGTTAGCAGACCAAATTTAAAAAGGTGTATGACTGTTTGTTAGGATGAATAAGGGTGATTACAGGGGAATAGAAATTGGGTCAGTTTTTTGCTGTGAACAAATTAGGCTCAGTTCAAGTCGTTCACAACTGAAGTAACAGTTACTTAGTTAGTTAGTTAGAGATTCTAACCGAATTAGGAGAGGGAGAAATGAGACGGAACAAATAGTAGGAGGGAAATAATAGAGATTGGTTTGGATTTGGAGTAGAGGTTGGGAGGAGAGAAAAGACTCTCGGATTTCCTGGGGTTCTGAAAGATACCTATTTGTAACATGTTTTTTTTTTTTTTCATTTCCCTCTTGATTCTGCAACCATCCTAATTCAGATTCAAGGAGATTGATATTCAATAAAGTTTCTGTTCATTTCTATTTGTTCTTCACCTTTCTAATTCAGTTTTTATTATTTCCCTAAACATACCTGAGTTTTTGCACTGTCTGTTTCCACTTCGACCATCTCAAATACTTGGCTACTGTTCTCCTGAAACTCTGTGGCAATTCCAACAGCTGCAACACGGTTTTCAAAACTCATTGGAACATCTGCACTGCAGAAGGGTGCATCTAGAAATAAGAGAGGTGATCAAAAGTTTGATAATTCATTCCATTAAATATGATTTGAGTCAGGTTTTTTTACCCATTTAGTCTTTTTATATTTATGGTAATTTAAGAAGTTTTTCAAAGGGTCTTTTTACCATGTCAGATGCCAGAGAGAGAGAGAGAGAGAGAGAGACAGAAATAAAATAAAATAAAAGAACAAGGAGCATAGAGGGGGCTGGAAATGGAGGCATAGAACTTGTAAAAGAATTTCATAAATTGAGGACAGCTTCAGTGTGGACAGATGGTAATAGAATGATTGTTTCATGACATTTTTAATCGAACTCTAAAAGTTGCTTGTTTGGTATTTAACTTGGTGAGAAAATTTCCTATTTCAGGAAATGCTTTATCCTACTCTCCCCATCCCCACAGTGAACATCCTTTGTGAACCAATGGGAGGCTTAAAAAGTCAATTACAGACACCAGTACCTTAAATTAATCGCAATGCGATCCAGCAGATGTTCACGAACAGCACCCTCTTCTGGGTTATAGGTGGCAATGAGAAGGGGCCTGCAAGGGTGCTTGAAACTGATCCCCTCTCTTTCAACAGTATTTACTCCTTCAGTCAATACATTAAGGAGCAAATTACTGATACCCTCATCCAAAAGATTAATTTCATCAACATATAAAACACCTCTATGAGCTTCTGCAAGTAAGCCTGGCTGGAAAACAGTTGTGCCTGTTTTTACAGACTCTTCAACATCAACCGATCCAATGAGTCTGTCCTCCGTGACTCCAAGAGGAATCTGAAGTATAAATAACATGTTTTTTTCAGTAGAAAAAGAATTTCTTCACTGATAGTAAAAAGAAAAATGATCTTGGGTGACTGAACATAATGAAATATATGCAAAGCTTACTTGCTGAACAGTACCTGAACAAAGGGAGACTTGATAATACGAGTTTTAATATTTCCAGCAGAATCATATTCCAGGCGTTCTGTAAGATCATCTTCCCACCTACACATATTAACCTCTTGATCTATAAATTTAAAATAAAGGAACAAAGGAAATAGAAGATTACAAGACTGTTTCTAAGTCAAAGACTCAAAGATAAAAAGGAAAGAAGGGATCAACAAAAATTGCTTTATCCCAATTAAAAGGAGAGAAATGCAACAGCTTCCAAGGGATTTCCTATTGCTCGTTCTAACTACTAGGCTGAGTTGGTATGTCTCCAAGATGACACATGCAAATTGAGCAAGCGAATACACAAAAAGAACAATTCACATCATCGCAGCATTATCAATTATGAATGATCAAATCATATTCCACTGAAACAGTATGAACAAAATCACCCCCATAAGACTAGAACATTAATGTGTTCCTCCCTTAATATCTTATCTACTTTTATGACATAAAAAACAATGTCACCTTTTCGTATTGGCTTTGCTTCCACGCATTAGAATAGTCAAGTTTTTTTTTACTTCTCAAAACTTGTAAACTTTTTCTTATAAATGGAAGAAACCAGTGACCTTACTCTTCTGGGCAGGTCGGATCCGCATTGGCTATGGAACCTACTACTACTTCAATAGGAGGCAGTATTGCATGCAATCCACGTGCCATTACAGTTTTGGCAGTTCCTCGCTTTCCTGATATGGCAATTCCTCCAATCCCAGGGTCAATGGCCCCAAGTAAAAGAGCAGTTTTTATAGCATCCTGCAAAACAAAACAACTGGAACTTGTAAGATTCAAGACACATTGACGAAGATAACAATAAACACACTAAACGCAAGCTAAGAAAACAAATATATAAAGAATTTGAAGGAAAGAAGAAGAGAGATTGTTGATTATTACTTGGCCTACAACAGCAGCGAGGGGGAAGTATTGTCTTCCGTAATTAGTGTCGGGCTTCTCGGAAGTAACGAGAGCTCCGTTTTCAGATTGAGCGCCAACAATTGGAGAACGCTTCCAAATGCGTTTGGGTCGATAAGTGTTGCAGAGAGAGAGACACGGTTTTGATCTCAATGCAGCGAATAACAGAGAGTGAGATTGTAGATTTGAGCAGCAAGTAGAAGAAGCTGTGAATGCCAAAGCGAAACCCATTTCATGACACCACTGTCTCTTCACCCAATTCCACCCAAACCTTATAATCTTATCCCTTCTCTTCTCCTGCTTTTTTTAAAAAAAAAATTTAAATAAATTGCTTTAACAAAGTGATTTAGCATCTTTATTACCGAGTTCGACCCTTGTAAAAATCACTCTCCATCAAACTTATTTCATCCAATTTCGAATTAGTTAACATGTCGGAGGTTAAGACAAAAAACAATTACTTTATGCAAATATTTTTTTTTTACGTAAGCCACGTGTAATACACTGTTAGTTATACCCAAGTTGTATGTATAAATATTGTATATATATAAATAATAAACTGCTTCTGGCAATCCTTGTTAAATTTGGTTGATGGAGAGTGGTATGTTTCCATTAGTCACAGCCTCACGCACTTCCTAGTCTTCTCACCACAACAAGTTTGCAAGTTGGAACATAAATGAAAAATGAAAGTGAATTTTCTTATATTAAATTGATTATGGAATTTCTTATCTCGGTATCAAATTGATTAGAGAAATATAAACTATAAGATACACAAACTCGTGTAATAATCAGCTTTTTACCGAACTACTAACTAGGAACCAGAAGAACTAATAATGATAATAATTGAAGCCCTAGATGTTGATAAATAAGCTTTAGAATTTAGCTTTTTATAACGAATTTAGAAGTAACAATTGTTGATTAAAGGTTGAAGATTGAAATTATAATAAGTTACATCTATTTTAAAAAATAAATAATTCCACTTTTTTCATTGATTAGTATTAACAATTATTAATAGACAAAAAAAAGCACCCATAGTATAAAAAAAATTCATTGTCATTTAATTACAAACACATGGTTCAATAAAATCTTATAATTCTACAGTTTCATATGAAGTGCACCTTTTATTTTGTAATGTGTTTTGGTGAATAGAAAGGACTTATGCACCAAAAGATAGATTAAGAACCCTAAGAGAAGTGAATAAAAATTATGTTTTCCAAAAGGGGCAAGAAAAGTGGGAGTAAAAGAGAAGAGATGACAAAAGGGCATATGAACCACCTAAGCATCTTAATATTGCAACCTACTTGTATGTTGATAAGCAAATGACCCAATCATTTAGACTAATCATTTTTTCCAAATCATGGAAGACTTCAAGAGCACACACCAATGAGATCATAATATTTTTTTTTGGAAATAATTGTAATTAGAACCTTTGACTCCCTGATGGAATCTCGATGTATCCTCACAAGTTTCGATCATGTAGTTTGACTATGAAACTAATCCTTGGTTCGAAACTTAGTCACACTTAAAGTTTATTGTCTCTCTAAAAATATATTCTACAAGGATCGAATCCATGTATTTCCCCAAACTTGGCATGTGTTGCCAACTGAGCTACACTCATTGGGTAATGAGATCACAATATTGAATAGCCTAGTGAAATTCCTTCATGCCATGAGTTGAGCCCAATGAACGCCTAAACCTCTTGTATATGATAAAAGAGATCCTTCAGGTCATCCAACAAAGCATTACAAGTATGGGTGTGAGAACTATCATAAACAATAGTCAAAACTCAATGTTATTGGTTCTTTCAACACACCCGAAGGTGCACAAATTGAGTGACATAAAATATTATCCTTCCATAAATTAGGCTTTTAGAGGCATCAACTACTCATTAAAATCTAATTAATTCACTAATTTATTATAGGAGAAAGATTTTGTTTGGGGATACACTAATGAACACTCCTCAATCATTAATGGCGTAAATATTGACCCTAATTCATTAGTATTTACTGGGTTGCCAACTCCCATTTCAGTTTCATCATGCTCATCATTATCTTGATGAATGTCCATAACATTTTGTAGATTTATTTTTGAAATAACTACCTCATTCTTCCTACGGTTATATTTTGTTCACATGCATCCAAGATCGATCCATAATTAATGAAACCTAAATTAGTCACCTTTTGCGTCAAAGATTTTGTAACATACCCCCCCCCCCCCCCGATTGATTTGCATGGTTGCAATTAATATTTTTTTGTTGACGTTAGTCCTCATATGTGATACATCATTCACTTGATTGTCATCGTGCATTGTCATAGTAGTCATTTTCAAATTTTCGTTTATCACTATCAGATGAAATAACCTTTTGGAGTAATATTCCTTTACATGGCCATATGGACCATGTTCAAGGCATACTAGATGAAGCAATTCATACTCTAGGTGTAATACTAGACCTCTAATTTTGATGGTTGTCGCCAACTTCTCCACCAAAGATTGATTCTTAACCAATTAGCTACTTTGAAATAAGTCATTTTGCACAAGCCCTATTCTTCAAAGTGCCACCGATGACATGTATGGATTTTGAGGAGCTATCAATCTTTACATCAATGAGACACTGTTTTTAATTTGATGATAGGAAAAAAAATCACAAATAAAACATATTTTCTAAATCATGAAAATTTAAAAAAGACAAAAAGAATGAAAATAAAAGACATTTTCAAACCCTAAGTTATCTAGAACTTCAGAAGTACAAAAATGTAAAAGAAAAAGAGAAAGATGAATCACATTTTGTACATGAAAATCATATAGGTGAATAACATGTTTAACTACACATTATTGATGTAGCTTCACACATTTAGATTGAAGCTAACAAGAGTGATTTTTTCACATTTCAGTAAACTGTCGTAATTTCTCATGTTTCTTCCAAATACATCAAGAGTATGATTTATGTTTTTCTCTTCTAGTCTATCCTAATTATCTAACACTTTTTGTACTACTTATTTTGTGTTTGCATTTGTGTTTTTTACATGTGTATCATCATTTTTTTCACGTCAAATTCACTATAGATGTAGAAGCAACTGAGAATTACTTCTGATTTCATGTTGATTTTTCATGTTCGATAATTTAAACCAAACACGTACATAATAAGTTGAAATGAATCATCTTAAAATGAAAAAAAAAATTCAATGGATATTGCTAGATGTTAGTTAAACCACTAGCTGGGGCTGGATATGTTGACTAATGTTGAGAGGTTTAAGTAACCTATAGGCCTTCATATATTCAAACAATTGTAAAAAATAAAAATAAAAATATATATATGTGTGTGTGTGGGAGTTGGGGTTATCCTTTTATATAATTCTATTTTAATCATTCTAATATTGTACAAAAATAAATAAACAAGAATAAGTACATTAAATATCTTTAAACTATACAAAGCTTTCGATATTTTTTCACGAATAAATTATTCTGTAAATTTCTAAATTATTTAAGAATTTTTAAATAAATCTCAAAATCCTAGCAGAAATGTAGTCAAATATTCAATTAAAAATGATTGATAAGTTCATTAACTTAATTATAAACTTTTAAAGTATAGGGATTTATTTCAAAATTCTTAAAGTAGTTCAGAATATTACATATTAATCTAACTTTTCTTTTCATTAAGTGAATAAGAGAATTTTTAAGATGTTATTAGATGATTTAAAATATTCCTCAGAGTAAACCTCCCAATTTCTAAAAAAATGACAAACACGAGTACTATCTTTCTCTTTTCACAATCTTGTTCTCTTGGCAGTTCCAGTGAACCGTTGTCATCTGATCAGATAATGCAGGAATTGTCGAAAGTGATGCTCGTGGTTGGGGGCTATGGGATTTGCTACCTGGGGGAATGAGGATAACTCAAGTCTGAAACCAAGCAAACGAGAAGAAAAAAAAAACTTAGAAACACTCATATAAGGGATTTTAATACTGTTTTCTAATTATAGTTAAAGTTTCATATGGATAATTTATGTAATACTTAAATACTTGCAATAAAAATCAACTTATATTAGCTCTTACACAACAGATACAATGGAATGGTGAACATAACCAGAAATAAGTGTTTCACACTCACTCCCTCACAGCTTTCCATCTTCCCATTTCTCTCTTGACAGAATTTCACAGCGAAATAAGGAAATAGAAGTATCTCTTCATTACTAAGCATTACCACATTGGTAAAACTCTTTCATACAATTAGAAACAAAGAAAAGAAAAACTTAAAAAAGAGACTATCCATTACTACATCACTAATTTTCTTCTTTATCTTACTTCCTTGGTTTCCAAGCTGTTATGGACAACAAGGATCGCTCCTGCCAGCACATCATCACCCGACCACATTCCTCCCTCATCTTGTACCCCTCACAACCATAGGTCTGCAAGAACCTCCTTCCCTGCAGCATCCCATAATGGCTTATAGGCACGTTTGCAAATCCAGATAAGTCAAGTCTCTGGATCCACCTATCCATCTTTTCGTGCCTTTCTTTTCTTTCACATCCTTCACAAGCTATGATGCTCTTTATCTCCTCACCAAAAAGCATCTTCTCAAGTTTTATTCGGTCCATGGATGCTCTTGAGACCGTGGACTCCAAGCAATCAAAATATGCAGCATAAGAAAATAGAGCTTCTGCCAGCCTCTCCATCATGGTCAAACAGTTGTGGTTAAAGTCTTGTTCAGTTACAACCATGACTTTTGGGGATAACCCCCACAAGGCATTAAGAAAGCTCTCCGAATTCATCAAAGCAGATGAAGACGCTGATGGCGAGGATGAGGCCGAGGCTGAGGCTGAGGCTGATGCCGAGGCCGACGCCGAATCAGGACTCGGGCTATAGCCGTCAAGCAAATCTCCCAATGTGTTATGGTTCATGAGGAGACCTTTCTGCAGGTGAATTGCATTTGAGTTTTTTGACAACAGAGGCGATTTTCTCCGCGAGGCATCTTCATCCAAGGCCAAAAGTGAGTGCAACTGCAGAATAGAACTTATTGCCAGTGCCTCCCCAGTTTTAACGCGAAGTTTGTCGAAATCAAGATTTTCCAACTTGCTGAGCACAGGGTTGAATTGGAATGGGATATCCAACTTTTCTGCCTCTTCAGTGAGTTTATGAGCCATCTGATCCAGAACCTCTTTCTGGTGATGGACCCCGGTGATTCTCAAATGGGGAGGACCTTCAGGACGTGCACTCAAAACTTGGAGGAGAGCAATCCACTGTGCCGGTCCGGCCGCATTGAGATCAATTATATGCACCATTTTCTCCCCTTCCATGGCTTCAACAATAGCCTGATTAGTGAGGATATACGAGAACTTGAGGAAGGGTAAAAGCTCAAAGAAGAGCTTTTGAACAAGAATTTCATCAGAAACCATACGTATTCTGCTGGAATTGAGGGCCCTGTGGATGCCAGGCCATGTTTTAAGTATCCGATCAGCGAGTGCTTCAGAAAAATATGAAGCAATTCGCTGCATAGTATCCCCATCAAGAGAGGCATGCTGGGAAATCTGCTCAAGTGTGAGGTTTGCATTTTGTAAATCACCGGTGGCTACAAAATTAGCACCAGCGAGCAACAAATGGATCAATACCAAACCCCTTTGCTCGCATTTCATTTGGTAGGGAGATCCTAAGCTAGGTGAAACTGAAAGAGACATCATGGAAAAGAACTGAAGAGGCGAAGAAGTTACAGAAGATGACCCATCTTCTTGAAACATAGATTCCATGTAAAACCAGCACCAACAAACTTATAGATGTTTAGGTAAACCAAAACGGTGGCAAAAGGTAATAACGATCAATAGACACGCAAGTTCGATCAAAGCTTTCAGGCTCTAAGACATCAACACCTCACACTTGTACAATGCATGGGATAAGATTGATGATATCAGAAGCATAAGGGTAAGAGGCCTTTTTTCCACTAAATCCAGCACAAATTTACGGAGAAAAGTAGGGAAGCGGTGGAAAGGAAGCAGGGAACCCTACCATACGAAAACCACATTCAAGAATCCATGGAGAAAAGCAAAACCGCTGGTGGATTTTGCAATTCATGCTGAACTGAAATGAAACCCCTGAAAATTACAAAGCTTGCGGTTGCGGGTGTGAACACTCTGAAAAAAGCAGAAGCGTTGAGAAAAAGTATTCGGTGTGGGAGTGGAATTCAATGCTTGGATTGAAGGAAGGAGTTGTTCATGGCAACGTTGTCGACAATGCGTGAAGGAGTTCTGTTGTCTTTATTGTTTTGTTGTCCTTCACTGGTTAGTGGAGTGTGGAATTGGGGAGAGTCTGTTGTGTGGAATGTGTGAGAGAGAGAGAGAGTCTAGTCTCGGTTCGGTTGTTTCTGTCTTTATCTTTCTAAAACTAAAACTAAAACTAAAACTAAAAAACTGTCATTTCTCTCTCTAGAAGTTGTGTTTGTTTGCTCCGTAAGAGGCTTGTGTGTTTAGACGCCTTCTTTTTGTCTTTACCCTGGGAGGATAGGGAATCGGGGCTGGCCAAAGGGCTTTTAATATTCCCTAAGGTTGCAAGAATCCAAACATGCCTTAGCAAAGACAAACATTGGCCTCAGATTTGTCTCCTAGCTAGCGGGGTGAGTGAGTGAGTGAGAAGGGCAAGAAAGGTAGCTCCCGAAATGCCTCCAAGGGATGGGTTTTTGTTTCTGTCCAAGACAAACAGACAAGGATGTTATGTTAAGGAAGACTCCAAAAGTAGATTGTACATTTATCTCTATTTGTGGATTCTTAGGTGGCACTTACCAACACTACCTTACCAGCTACGCTCCATTTTTCTTAGGAATTCCCAATTTTCTTAGGAAATTACCAAACTCGAATAACATGCCAGCTGACTTGCTGCTTAGGTGCCGCGTAATCAAATCAGATACTAACTGTATCGCTTTCTAATTAGCACATACTACTACTACTACTACACCTATCGTATCCACGCAGTTGGAATGATTTTATTCTCTCTTTTTTTCCTTCATAAAAGTAATCTTTCATGTAAGGAAGTTTTTGTTGGAGAGTTACTTTTAAGAATAAAATTTCTAAAAAGAATTACTATAAGATGTGTTTAGTTATTGTTATTTTAAAATAATATATTTTTCATCAATTATCATAGAAAGATTTAATAACTAGTATATACTTAATTGGAAAATTTTATTCTCAATTATTTATTAAAACTTTTTATTATTAGAAAAATATTATTAACTTCTTTTGTTTTAGAATAATCATAAAGCTAAACATAAAATGACATGTATTGTCCAATAATATACCGTCGTCACTACATAATAATCATCAAGTCTTGTCACATTCATTGTCATTCGGTCATGTTACATTCACTATCACATCAAATGACATGTGTAGTTGCAATACTTATATGACATGGCAAACATCGTACCTTAAGATTCATAATCTCAAACAAAGGGATAACATCTTCATCTCCATGGACACATGACAAATATTCCTCTTTGTAATTTCAAAAAGGTATATGTTTTCACCACTTTGTCAAACAACATTATCATTAAGTCACATCACATTCATTGTCACATCAAATGTCAGGTGTAACTACAATACCTACAAACGACATGACAAATATAATACCTTGATATTCATATCCTTAAACAAAGGGACAATACTTATCATGAATACTTGACAAATATTCCTCGATCAATTGCATGTAAATACCCATTTTGTAATTTCAAGAAGGTACATGTTTTTCACCACTTCACCATTTTGTCGGACAACATCATCACTAAATCATGTCACATTCATCACCAAATCAAATGGCTTGTGCAATTGTAAAAATCACGGGCAATATGCCAAATGTTGTGCCTAATACCCACACATCCTACACAAAGGGACAACGCCATCATGAACTCAAGACAAAGATCCCTTGGTCGATCATGTATAAATCTTCTCCTTTGCAATCTCAATACAATACTTATTTCTTATCTCTTTGTGTCGTTACTTTGTCGACTTAAAACTTAAGAGTTAAAATCCCTTTAGATATACTCTCACCGTGGACTCAAAACAAGAAGATATTTTCTAAATCACGATGTATACATAGAGTTAAACATAGTAAAATAAGAAATTGAAAGATTTCGTTGAAATTGTTCGTTTGGAAATTTCCTGAGAAGCTAATCATAGGTTCTTTTCTCCATCGAAACAATAGGACCGTTATACTCATTACTAAACTTGTTGAAGAGATAAAATAAAACCAAAAATATATCTTTTGGATCAGAGGTTGATATATCATAAAAACTCCTATGAAGTACTCCCATCAACCTACTTTACCTGTTCACCTTAAAACATTCTCCATTAAAAAAAAATGTATTACAAAACTACAATTGTCCAATTAATTTTATGATGTGTTTGTCTAAATTATTTTTACTTAAAATAAGTATGATATGTTTCTTAACAAAAACACTTATATAAAAATTATATTTTAAAAAAATGGCCATTAATCTTTCTCTAAGAAATAAATTAAAAATCAGTGGAAAGAAAATAAAGAACTTTTAGAAAAAAACTTAACACTTTCTTTAAAAGAAAAACTCAGCATTATACATGTTTTAGTCAAAATTAGGCTTTTTTTTAATAAAAAAATTAGAGTTTAAATTGTATTCACTTGAATTAAGGCATTTAGTAAATAAGAAATAATTATAATGACATTTCCTTAAATTAATGATAATTATGGATTTAAATAAATTATATTGATACTATAAATGTTTTACATATCACCATTCAATTATAAAGTTGTTGTATATAATAAAATTGTTGATTTTTATAATGATTATTGTAAAAATCATATTTCTAATAATTTATAATTGATTTATAGTATAATTTTGTTAAAATTAAACTATAATAAAAAATATTTTAAAAAAATTCAAATGTCGTAACGCATAAGCTGAAGATGAATAATTTTTAAAAGTTTTTTTTACTTTTTTTTAAAAAAAAATATATCGTGCAATACACGGTTGCACTGCTAGTACATAATGGTAATATTGTAGAACTTATTCGATTTGAAACTGACACCTAAATCCTGTATATAATTATCAAACATTACAGCTTCATTCTGCCGTTAACGGTATGTAGGTGATTTTAACAGCACTTTTTATTAATTTATACTTAAAAATATTTTAATGGTTAAATATTCATAAATTGTTTGTAGTATCCTCCATAAACTGAAAACACAAAAAGCACACACACGGAGGAATGAGGTGTTTGGATCCTCTCCATTTATTTCTCTCTCCCTTTTTCTGTTACTTAACTTTTGAGAAAATAAATATTACTTATCGTAAAGTGTGCATCATCTTCATATTTATTTTTCTAATAGCTTATACAAACAGAAGAAATGAAAGAAATAAAGGTAAAAAGATGGAGAGTATCTATTTCGAGGAATGGGGCAAAGGTGGGTTGCAACCGTCACTTACTAACAGCTGCGACTATTTTTACTTACATCATCACCTTTCTTGCTTTCTTTTCAGGCTACTTTTTTCTTTCTAGGAAGGCATAAAATAAACCACATTAACATTTATTACCCATTGTGTCAAATTAATTCTTATGGAGTACGTGTACTTTACATATGGATTTTCTTGACGCTGCAATCATGGGAGTAATTTTGCACATATTTAGTCAAATGAGTGGTATATATATATATATATATATATATATATATATATATATGACATGTATAAATATTTCTGAATTTATTTTTAGAAAATTTATTTAGATATTCTTAAAGGTAGGTCAGAAGAAAGATAACAAGAAGTATTGAATAACGAAAGATAAGTGAAGAAATATTGAGAGTAAAATAAGATAAACAAAGGATTGTAATAAAGATTGATAATAGATAGGTGTTAGACTAAATGGTTAATGTCCTGCTTATGTTATATATATATATATATATATATATGACTTCTATTTGCTTTCACCACGAATGGAAAATTACAATTTTAGAATTTCAATAATGACATGCTTAATACCATGGAAGATAAAAACATATTTGGAGGTCATTGGATTGTATTTGTTGGATATTCATATTTTCTTATTAATAAATGTTAATTGTTAATATTATTAGTTTTTGTTAATAAAAAATTTAAACCCATAATCTCTTTCTCATTTCTTTTTTCCTTCACCACACTAGATCAATTTTAAATTTTCAATGAAATTTTGTATGGTTAGTTGTTAGTTGGATATTCATGCTATTTATCACCCTTGTCTGATTTGTTCTTTCTTTCTCGTTCGGTTACTATGGGGTTTGTGTGCTCCGTCTATGAAGTTGGATTGCTGCAAGAAACATTAATTCTTGATATAGGTTTGAATTGGTACAACACCAATACACCATCCATAATATTCCGTGTTATTTGCTTTCAAATTAATGTCAAAACTTTCCAAGTTGGGGGGTACTTTGGTGAATATCCTGCAAGTGAAACAGTTTGTCATGCTAAAGTAATACAGAATCTTATGCTAAAAGATTACGTTGAACCAAACAGAAATTTTCTTTCCAAGATTGCAAGTTGCGCGAATTAAGCTTCTACCTCACTTAATACTTACTATATATATATTAGATGTTTTAATTTTTTTATTATCTCAAAACAATTAATATTTTAGCATTTCAAAGTTCAATTAATATTATTTTTCCAGATATATTCTTATTTAATTTCTCACCATTAATGATCCAGACATTAAGAATCACAACATTAAATAAGGATATAATTTTTAAACTATATGTATTAACCTTACGTTAATGGAGACTAACTTTGCTAATATTGACATGGGTCAAGAGTAATTTTTAAATCAAACGGGATAACAGTGTAATTACCACTAACTTTAGGAGAGGAGATGACGTAAATAGTTGTCATTAATTGTTCTACTATAATTTCAAAGTAGGACAAATGTTAGGAGACGTGGGATTCCTTTTATTTCTTATAAGTTTTTGTCCAACAGAAAGAAGCTTTTGAAATAAGTCTGGCAATGTCAGCTAAGAAAAGGAAAATAAGGGAAGGAATAAATGAGGAAGGGAACTACGAGGGAGAGATCAACGGAAAAACCTTAAGCTAAGTCTTCTTTGTTCAATCGATGAGATAATCAAGTACTAATTTATGAATATTAAGGGAGTATTCTAATTTATTTATTTATTTTATGTTAAGAACTAATATATTCGGGTTAAATTTCTCAAAGACAATATAACCAAAAAAAAAAAGAAAATCTCAAAGAGGAGTCTAGGAATTTACTCATTTTCTAATTGGACATTTTTTAGTTGCAAGTTATTTTGATATTGCATCATAAATAATATACATTATCGTGTATAAGGAAAATGGCCACAGTACATATGTCAATGTAAATTAGATCTCTTCTTCAATCTGCACCACATTCCATTTTTGGTATGAATAGTTGCCCCAGTAACTAGTTCCACCGATTCAGGGGTCCCCTTCAGTTCCACGTCAAAATTCTGCAGAGCATAGTCAACGCTACAGTGGACTCCATCAGAGCAAATTGGTCCCCAACACATTTTCGTGGTCCGCCACCAAAAGGCAAGAATGCAAAATCCGATATAACCTGATAAGGTAAACATTTCTTGTCAATGTCCAAGGATGAGTTAACACAGAGAAGAAAAAGGAGCAAGAAGCAACCTCGTTCGGATACAAGGCTCCAGGACTTCGAGATGGATCAAGACCAGCCCATCCTTCAAATTTCTTCATTCTTGTTTTGCACTAGAAATCTCTCTGGTTCAAAGTAATGAGGGCGGTCCCAAAAATATGGAGATCTATGGAGATTATATACCTGAATATAGGAACATTTAAGCGGCCATATAAATAAATGAAGCGAAATTGAGCAAAATAACCACAATCACAAAACAAAAATGTTGTTGTATTGAACTTTTAGTGGTAAACCAAGCTATGGGTACCCTCGGTTTTTTTTATATAACAAAAATGCTAGTAAGGATAGATTATTTGTTGGGAAATAAAAAAAAAGGTAGGTTACAGCAATACTAACAAAGTATTAATGGCATGTCTTGGATCCCGAAGGCAATGGCCCACCTAAAGGATTGGCTATTTCCCCACGCAAAAGTTACAAACAAAAAACTGCCACAACTGTGTGGGGGGTAAACTCCCACACGGTACCCCTCTCTTGGTTGTTAAGAAACTGTAAATTAAATGTGCCATTCTGATTTACATAAGGGGACCCTATCATGTTCCTGTTTAACGTTGGAGAATTCTTGTGCATAAAATCCATGCATTTGTTCATAAAAGAAACAAGGAGCCACATATGTTTGTACTCAGAAATGAAGACATCAGTCCCAGCAGGAATTGCATAACCATCTTTATCACCTTGGTGCCCACCTGGAGAAGTGACGTGACATAAGTCCACAGATACAACATCTCAAATGGAAGCAACAAATAGAAATTAACTAGACAGAAAAGAAAATAGTCACATTACTCAATGAACACAGAAATTGTAGATCGTAAAATCTCAGTTAGAAAAACAGATTCCTAGTAACTAATTTACAATACTGCTTGAAGATGATGCATAAGTGATAGGATGTCTAAACAAAAATAAATCTGTTTGACCTCGTTCACTAATTTACAATTTAAAGAATTTAGTTAGAATAGACTGACAATGTAAATGTATTTGGCACTATCATCCAATTATAAACTGCCATATGTATAGAAAGATTATTGATTTTCTAATTATTACTTTAAAAGTCACATCTAAGGTAATCTCTATTTGGTTACAATGTGAAAATCTTTACACTGACAAAGCATGAAACCAACACTCTAATTTAAAACTATTTGACCTAAATCTAAGGAAACTCATTCTGTTTGGATTTCTATACCCATTTTAGCACCTTCTACCTAGCTTCTTTTTTAGGCTTTCTTGGTTCCTTTCAGTTCTCCAATCTCAGAAAGTAACCCCTTAGGTTCTTTCGTTAGTGAATCCTTATTTCAGTTTCTGATTCATAATGCATCTCCTAAGAGATCAGCTTTGACAGACTTTTTCTTGGAAAACAAAACCTTCCTCCAATGTTAATGTTAAGGTTTTGTGTGAGAAGCAATGAATAATAAGATAAACTAATGACTTTTTACAGGTGTATAGGCTTCATTAAGTTCTTACTGTTGATGTTTGTGCTCAACTCCACAGTAGTTCTAAAACAAATAGCAAGCCCCTTTTTGCATGGTAGTTTCTGTCTGGGGAACATTGTATCCGTCCACCTAGCTTTGAACTGTGTTTCTATCCAGCTAGATGTTTCGAGAGCAAAAGGGAAAAGGTGCTGTACAATTTTGTTTTTGTGGCTAGCGTGCAGCACATTTGGCAAGAGTGCAATGCCAGAATCTATTATTCGGAGATCTATTCCTCCTTATCTTTTTTGTTGAATATGCTTTTTTGTTCTGTCTCCTTGTCCCAAAAGCACATGAAACTGATTTGATCTTTTTCATTGTGTTTTTCTTCCCTATTTTCAGAGGATTTCTGATTGTTCTGCACTGTATTCTTTTTCACTCCGAAACTAATTCCTTTATCTCTATTTTGAGGTTGGAATTTTCTATATTATGTTCTATTGTGTAGAAGTCCAAACAATCAATCTAATTGGGGCAAAGCATGACATCAATTAAGAAGTCCAAACAATATAAATGTTCAATCTTCATGATTGATCCATTCCCTATTCCCTAACGGGTCCATTGTTCATTTACTTTCATATTGTGTAAGGATGGTTGGGATTCTAAACACTTGAACAATTTTAGTACTCAATATTTGGATACCAAGTGATAAAAAAATTATGTAATTTGTTTCCGTTCCATCTTTATTAAGTAATCAATAGAAACCAATACCTGGTAAAACATCAGATTTGAGTGAATGTCTAATCAGCAAAGGTGGTTGTGGGTATAAACGAAGAGCCTCCACAACAATCAATCTAATGTGCCTGAAAGCATACAATGAATTTAACAAACTGTATTACTCTAGTAGCTAAGTTGGTACAGCACTACCGCAGAATGTGATATTCCCTGAAAACACCCTACAGTCAACTACTCAACTCCGACATTAAAACCTTCCTTTGCGAGAAACGCTGACTGATTATAAAGTTCACATCAAGAAAAAGATAATTGAAAGTAACTACTTGTAATGTTTGTCTTTCATGTAGATGTGCCAATTTGTTATAAATTTAGTAAATCTTTATGAATTAAAATAATGGCCATCAAACAGGTTCAGTGAATAAAAAAGGTAAATATGAAATGGAAACCTACTGCAATTCTTTAAGTGATTCAAAAGTTGGCCTCCCCATACCTAGCACCAAATTTACCTCTGTTTGGGCTTTCTTCATTTTGTTAGGATTCTGTAATAAGGAAATTCGTAAGCATTAAGATGGTGTTGCACAAAGAGGAAGTCAGAAAAAAGTCTTGACAACCAACAACCCAAACTTGTCTATCATGAACAGGCACTTTCAGATACATCAGACTAACATACTTGAGCTAGGAGGAAAACTGCCCAAGTAAGAACTGCAGCCGTTGTTTCATGACCAGCAATAAGCATTGTCATTAAATCATCCCTCAACTGTCAAGAGAGAGAAAAAATAAACAAAAGCCTACTTTGACAAGCTACCTGAAATGAAACATATTGTCTAAACATGCAGTTATACCACTTATCCAAAGGAACCAAATGTTAGCCAGGATAGTTCTTTTGTAAGCATAATGGATCAGGAACAGATATACCTGACGATCATCAACATCAGCTCCCCGCATATCAACAAGGAAACGCAGAAGACTTGCATCCTGTAAACTCCTATCTTAATAAACTTGGTGGCATTTACAGAACTCCTAGTTTTCAGGGAGTTCTTCTGATAGTTTAGCATTAGCAATTGGCATTAGATCCATTAGGATAAACGCACCTTCAAATTTAAGTAATCCCTCTGCTGCAATTTCTCAACATCTGTTTCCTGCAAATAGAATGTAATCAAGACCATGTCATGTACCATCAATATAATGACAGTCTAACAATGATAATGATTCCTCCAGTCAATCATAATATTCAACCATGAAATCAAAGTAGTATCTAACCTGTCTGCTCTCTTTTGCATTTCTAATAAGTCTGTCAAGACAAGTATTGATGACCTTTAGGTCATCCTGAAACTTTCTTTGCCTTGGGATTATCCACCTTGCCAATGGAATTTTCCAATATGGAATGTAGAAAGTGGATCTATGTTCAGCTTCAAAAAGAGTGCCATAGACTGCCTATAACAGACTTAAAAGCAGAGGATATATAAGCTCTCCTGACCAAAGGTAAGCAGAACAAATAAAAAAGTATGGTCTTGAAAATCATATTCCCAGCATGGCCTAAAATTTTGAGAATTAAGTAATGTTTATTATGTACTTATATTGATGGTGATAAGTCCTTTTTTAACCACACAATTGTTTGTAGAAAACTAGAAATTATCTTCAACACGTAAAATCAAGAGATTGAGCTTCTGGAGTACATATTAATAAAGAAGTACACTAAATAGGTAGCTAGACACTTTTAAGGAGGCAAAATATGAGAGAGAAAATTAGCACGTCTACTTTCATTTACAATCAATACATCAATATACACTTGAAATGCATAACCTTTAAGTCAAACCTTAATAACCGGAGATTCTTTGGTGACAGAACCAAAGTCATAGTTGAACACACCGAGCCCAATAATATCAAGAGCCAAACTAGAAAACTCTGCCTCAAGATCCAATTCAATTGAGTTAGGTCCATCATAACCCTCTCCTTCAAGAAGCTTATTAAACTTCAATATTGTTCTTTCTGAACAAGTTGTGAATATTTTGACCATAGCTTCCAAGTATGAGTTATGGAAAGCTGGAGCAATGACTGCATATTTTATAAGTTAAAGAAAAATAATATTAGGTTACATTCATAAAACACTTGACATTATTAGCACAGGAAAGACAAGCTATTGAAACCACTGATGATTCTTTAAAAGTTATTAAGTTGTAACAGATTGCTGGTATTACTTTAGTTAATTACTGCAGTCCAGAAGAATTGGAATGATGAGCTCCAATCATTATTTTGAGAATGATATTTGACAGATAGGAGAGTACTTTAGGAATTGGAAATTTGACTGTTTGAGGTTCTTTGTCAGCTCTAATAATACTTCAAGCTATTATCATAACAGATATTTTTCTAGGACAGCAGTAAGTAAAATATAGGTTAGCAAATATCTTTTAACAGTTCCAAATCAGTAAGTAACTTGTCGATATACCGAATTTGGATGTTTAATCTAGTCTTGGATGTGCTTACCACGGACATACAAAGTATTATCCTTAACAGATAATATAGTTTTGCTCAAGGAATCAAGGGAAGCAATTAACTTTAAACTTGAGCTTTGAAAACACATTTTGGAAATAAAGGGTTTTCACTTAAGTAGAAGTAAAACAAAGTATTTGCATTGCAATTTTAGTGAGAGACAATAGGAATATGACTTGGAAGATACAATGAGAGAAGATGTCGTACCACAGGTTTCTAAGTTTAAATATCTTGGATCAATATTACAAAATAATGGGAGAAGTTACTGAGGATGTCACACACAAGATACAAGCAAGATGACAAAAATGGAGAAAAGACACCAGAAATTATTTGTAATCGCCAAGAACATCTTAAGCTCAAAGGAAAGTTTTATCATGTTGTTATACTTCTGGCTATACTCTAAAGTGGTGAATGTTGTTGGGCTGCAAAGGAACAAGAGAAAAAGGTGGAAGAAGTATAAATGAGATTGTTAAGATGGATGTATGGCCACACAAGAAAAAATAGGAATTGAGTATAATATATTGAGAAGATATTGGTGTGAAATTGATTGAGGAAAAGATGACAAAAAATTCATTAAGGTGATTTTGACACATTCTAATAAGGCCACCAGAAGCACCAGTGAGAAGAATAGATTGCATGGTTTTTAGGAAAGGGAGAAAGAGAGACCAAGGACATTGGAGAAAGTTGTTAGAGGGATCTGATGGTGAATAATATCTCTGAATATTTGGTCTTTACTTGAGCCAAATGGTGTCTTGTGATCCAAATTCAACTAGTGGGATTAGGCTTTTGTTACTGTTATTGTCGTTTATGGTACTTTCTTTTTTATGTTATTTTTTCCTATAAAGGAAGCGTATATCAAGAGAGAGAGAAAAATGGAATATCAAGAATCTTCTTACTTCTATAAGCTACAATGATAATGAGAGAAAGAGAATACATCAGCTCAAATGAGCATCCCAATCTCTTTGCAAATGCAACATTTGAAAAATCCAAGAGCAGAAACCCATAAAGAGGCTAGGAAAACAAGCCTATCTTGTAAAATGTGTGTTGCAATTGCTCTCAAAGGCTAATAAACCAACTCCAGAAAAGAAGCTAGTGCTGCTGAAGCACCTTTTTAGTTTTAATACCTTCTACCTCCCAAAACTTTATGAATGGGGAGAAAGAATTGTAAATTGAACAAAGGATCAGACGCAGAGTCAAGGAGATAAAAGGGGGAGAAAGTGACAGAAATATATTAAATACAGTTTCTACCTCTTCTCCTTTGCTTTCAAGTATCAAGGTCTGCTGGTATGAGTCCTTTGCCCATTATCGGTTCTAGGATATCAGCAAGTACTCCCTATTTATTTAATTAACAAGCAGATGCACAAATTAGAGAAATTTTGAAGATGATTTTAAAGTGAAATAAAATATATACACTATTCAATAAATAGGCACATAAATTTGCCAGAAAACCAACATATTCAAACTAATGAGGGATAAGCAGGGAAGGAGTTAATTTTATCATGAAGGTTCTTAGTTAGAAAGAGGGTAGACAGGAAGCTCGTTGAAGGATAGAGAGTTGTAGTTTTGTTGAAGGAAACTACAGTTGAGATTTGAGAAGCTGGACAGTTTTTTAATAGATAAAATGCAAGTTGGTAAGAGTCAAAGAATACTCATCACAAATCAAATCCAATTTCAATTAGCTATCAAGTATCACTGAAAACATTCTGGTGTTTTCCATTTCATATTTTCTGGATCATGTGAACATAAGATTAATTGAGGGTAAATTTGCTAGGCACTGAACTCAACTACTCAGTTCATTTCAGTTATTGGAATAGCCAAAATAACATTTTGGTCCTTTCCAGGTTCAAACTTCATATGAATAAAGATCAACAGAGGATTAATTCGCTTAATATGAAGTTCATACTTTTCCATTCAAAAGGATGCCACAGATAAACAACCTCTTTGTCAATGGGCTGAACCAAGGGTAACAAAAATCAAGCAAAAGCTGAGATCATACCTTGTCATAAGAAAATGCATTTTCTCGCAGAATATGTCTAGCAACTATGGGATCTGATACAACGACAAATGCTTTTGGTCCAAAGGCAAGTTTATACACCGCACCATGCTGTGTCATGTTCAATAATATCCTCAGATGATAATTAAAATAGGAATGACTGAGTAAACTAAAATATGATGGAAAGAGTAAACAAAACAATTTGAGTAATTTTATGAGGAAACTAATATATAAGTATAACTATAAGTTAACATGCATTGAAGTAAAAGCACCAATATTCAAAAGTGATTTTTTTATAGGCAAATATTAGTTTTTGTTAGTGAGAGGAATTCGAACCCACAATCTCCCCCCTTCCCCATTCAACCACCAAGCCAACCTTGTAACTCCAATCAAAAGTGAAAAATTAAAACAAACAAATATAAGAATGAAAACAAAAAGGATAAGTGAAAGTGGAAAAAAAAATCATATATAAAACTTATGTAAAGTGGGACACAACAAGTTCATGATTGAGAAAAATGTAAGTACCTCCAAGAACCAATCATATAGTGAGAAAAAGAGAGGTCGGCCAAACAGATCTGAGACTGCACCTTCAGCTATGGGCATAGACCCTATACTTCCACCACTTAACATATCCGTAAGGAGGTTACTTGCGTTGTCCAGCAGATTTCTGTTTGATTTCTTCTTATCGGTATTAATTGATTGGCATCTACATTCAACACAAACATAGCTTAAACATAGATTAACAAATGACATGCTCCTTCAAAGCTCTGAACATAAAATTAACATTAAACAGAAAAGCTCTGTGTATCGAGATTTGAATAAAACAAAACATTAGGAATTTATTTAGTTGTTGGAACAGTTAAAATTTTCAAATATAACTATACTTACTAGTTTCACATGCATTATTTACTTGAACAATAGGAATCCGAAACAACTTAGTGAAAGTGAGATCAAAACGATACCATACAGCGTTAACTTAAGAGAACAGAATACAATTTAATTTAATTTGAAAATTAGGAAAACATGTGTTGGCGTTCGCGTGTAGCAGCGACGGTAGATAAAATTAAATTATCTAGCGTCTAGAATGAAAGTGGTATAATGTAAAATTTCATTTTGGAGGAAAGGAAGGTTGGAACGCGTGCATGCATGAGCAATTAGGCATGAATTTTGAGTGAGTGAAGAAAAAGGAAAGGAGAAAAGAAACAAATTGAAGAAATCCGTTTGGGCTCAGAAAGTATGAAATGAAGAGTGAATGGAATAAAAGGATAATGGAATCTGTTGTGAAGATTGGCATCGGTGACGGTGGAGAGGGTCGAGGAAGTGGCACTCATGGCGGTCTCAAAATATGCTACTTACACCTTTGAGAGGATCAGGATTGAGGAGGGAACCATTAACGTCAATTCGCTTTTCCAAACAATTTTTTTATTACCAAAAAATCATGTCTGATTCTTCTATTCGATAATTAAATATTAATAAGAGTTTAATAGCTCAGTTGATGTCAATAATTTTATTATTCAATAGTGCTACCTCCATTATTTTTGTATCTTTCTTATAAAATAAATTACCTAAAAATAATTAAAAAAAAATCGTAATGTATTCTCTCAAGATTTATCATGTTTTCTATTTTACCTTTTACTTATTTCTATTCTATCATACTAAATTTATTAATTTTTACAATAAAAGGTGACAACTTCTTGATCTCTCTTTTTACAGGACATATATATATGTCTGTATATAATAGTCTTCATAAATAAATTCATATTCTTAACTAAAGGTTAAAATAGAAAAAAAAATGTACCAAGTGAATATGATATAATAAATAATGGCACATTTATTTTTACTTTGATACAAATGGTGCTTCAAAACTCCTCGTGTAACTGCAAAATATGTTATCTTTCAATTAGAATAAAAAATTTCCCACTTTCTTCGTAACATACGTAACCGGTTACTGCACCAAAAAGCACGCTAACTATTTCCATTTTAATTTTTTATCTTCAGTATCCACTCTAAGTTGCAGGGTTTGATTGAAGAGATGGTGAGGAGTTGTGTGTCGCTGGTGTTGAAGGAGTTGGCGTGTGGTACTGGTGGCATGGGATTGAGAAGAGGGTTCGCATACAGTTTGTATTTTTTTTTTCTTTCTTCCATAGTTTAGCTTTTTCCTTCTTCTTTTTCTTTTCAGTACAGCTTTTGATTATTGCATACAGTATTTGTTCAATAAAACGTTCTTATTTTTGTTTTTTTTTTCTTCTGTAAAATTTTCTTCTTGGCTAATTAATAATTTACATGTACATGTACAGATAGAGTTAGGGAATTGACGCAAGATGAAAGGCCTTGACACAGTTATTCTCAAAATTCTTCTCCCAACGATGGCTATTGGTGGAGTGAAGATTGATAAGACATTTTCTTATTTTTATTTTTATTTTTTACTTAAATTCTTGCCTTGGATATGAGTGTATTGAAGGTATTCGTGTTTCTCTTCATTTTATATAATCCAAGAATACTTTCTCATTTTGCATTTTTACTACCAAATAATCCTCTCTTATTAGTAATATAAATTCTTTAATTTTGTTTGATGGAGCCACTGCGCATGAAGAGAGTTTGCTGCTGCTGATGAACATGATACCAGTAAGCCATCAGCCATTTGCGTTTGAAAATAATGCAGTAAATCAATCTTCATTAGATGCCATAAATTGTATTATTGACAGTAAATACATTGTCTCTCTAAATTTAGCATTTGTAATTGAATTTTTTTGTTGATTTTTATTTGATAAAAGTTTTTACTTAATGTAGTTTTACTGTTCTTTCTAAGAGCAGCATTACATAATTAATATGTAATTATCACGTGTCCATTTATTCTTTCTCTTAATGCATTCTTTTAAAATGTTAAAAACTTTATCCATCGAATTACATTGTCGGACTAATTATTTTTGTTTTGATCTCTGTTATCACCAGTAGTCGAGGTAATTGAGCAAAGGATGAGTCTCTTTTTTGTAATTTTAATGTTGGTCAAATGGATCCCAAAATACATCTAGTCTTCAATTTTAATATGCAAGAAAAATCATTTCAATTTAAGAAATACAGTAAAACAATATTATTGGACCCACGAAAATTGAAGAGTAATGATTGTTAAGTAAATCACCCTAAAGCAAGCATGGGTCCCTTTCTGGTTTCTCTCCAACGGTTGTAGTTTCTTTGGTGCAATGTTTTTATTGTTCACGAAAGAAGAGCAATTGTTGTTGGAGGTGCTCTTAGGATACAAAAATTACATGCAAGTGTTTTCTAAACTATATTTCATCATGTTAGTTGCATTATTATAAATTTACAATTTTAAGGACCGATTAATAATGTATAATTTGGGGAACACTTTGATATTTTATTAATTCTAGAGACAAGAGAAAATATAAAAAAGTGAACTAATAATTTTCTAAACTAAAAAAAAATATCATTTAAAAAATCATAAGTTATAAGTAGCAAATAATTGTCAACATAATTTTATAAAAAAAAATTAAATTAGTATTTTAGAATCTTAGTTACATAAAAAGGCAAAAAAAAAAAAAAAAGAAGTAACCTTAAACTTCCCGAAAACGAGGTTAATTAAGATTAAAATTTGCATGTGGTAGTCAAAATAAATAGTTGAACTGGATTTAATTAATCGAAAGGGCAGAAGGTGGAGTGGAAAATTACCGAGAATAGAATAGATTAAAGCGGAAGTTTTGATGTGGCGGTTGAAGTTAAAGGACGATACAAGAGTAATTGGTGGGAGTGGCCGTTAAGTCCTACTTCTTCGCCTATTTCTATTTAAACGCCCAGTTTTTCCACTCGCCACGCAAATTTCTCTGTTCTGGCTTCCATCAATATTCAATCAATCATCGGTGTACCGATGAAACTGAAACATGAAGAACCATCATCGTCTTCTTGTTCATCACCCATCAAATTCCAAATGTTAAGGCATCAATGCAATACCAGCATTTTTGGCCTCTCCTCCTTCATATTCTCCCTTTGGTGCCTCCTCTTCTTCTACATCAAGCTTCGCCTCGTTCATGGCACTGGAGGTCAGGTCACCTTTTTGTCTTCATACATTGCAATCATATATGCTCATGCACATGTTTTTTTGAAACGATAAATAAATTATAATAATACTTATTATTCTTATCAATAACCATGTTTTCTATTGAAATATCTGGCCTTGTTTTTATTGTTTTGCAATTATAGGAAATGATAACGACCGTGCATGCATATTATTTTATTCCTATTAATGTCGCCGATCCTTGCATGATGTTTTCACAAATGCAGCTATGTTAGAGTTCAATGAATCAGGTAGCTCCAACAACAGTCTTGGCCAGAAACTTGCAAAACCCTCCTGCTCAATTCCTGAAACAACTAGTTTAGAACAAATGTTTTGGCACGTTTTAGGCAATGGTAGTAATTTGGTGTGCAAACTACAACCTCCACAAGAGGTAAAGAAACTTAAACAGATTCCTGAGGAGAAACTTCATCTCAATTACGATGAATTTCGAGCGCAAGAAAAAACAAAGGGCATGAACTCTGCGCTTGTTAACATAACTCACAGGCTTGAATCTGATGGTTCTGTGTACAACTATGCCTCTGAGTCCAAAGGTGCAAAGGTGGTGGCCCATAATAAGGAGGCCAAAGGTGCAAAAAATATACTTGGGAAGGATCATGACAAGTACCTCAGAAACCCTTGTTCTGTTGAAGGAAAATTCGTTGTTATTGAGCTCTCAGAAGAGACCCTCGTTGATTCCGTGAAGATTGCAAACTTTGAGCATTATTCTTCCAACTTCAAGGAATTTGATTTGGCTGGAAGTTTGAGCTATCCAACTGAAGAATGGAGCATGCTGGGAAACTTCATTGCTGCCAATGTCAAGCATGCACAGATCTTTAAGCTGCCTGAACCCAAATGGGCAAGGTATTTAAAGTTGAGTTTGATTAATCATCATGGATCCGAGTTTTACTGCACACTGAGTGTTGTGGAAGTTTATGGGATCAATGCAATAGAGCGGATGCTTAAGGATCTAATTGTTGCTTCTGTGGCATCCATTCCTGATAAGTTGCCTGTTCATAATATCACTGACGCCTCTTCTTTGAAATCAGAAGATGGTCAAATTGACAGAAATGGAAAAAACGTTGATACTAAGAATGATACTGTGGCTGCTGAGATATCAAGCAATGATACCGCTCGAGAGTTTGACGCAGAAGCGGTGAAAACAACAATGACTGCGAACTTGATTCCCGATCCTGTATTAGAACTTAGACAACAGCTAAATGGTAGGGTAGCTGGTGACACTGTTCTGAAGATTTTGATGCAGAAAGTGAAGTCAGTGGAGGTAAACTTATCCGCCCTTGAGGATTACATCAAAGAATTGAACAGGAGACAACAGGTTAATATACCAGATCTTGAGAAAGAGTTGTCCAGATTATCAGAAAGCCTTGGACAAAGCAAGTCAGAGATCAAAGATCTCTGGCAGTGGCACACAAATATGGTAGGTTACCTTGTGCCTCAGTGCCTGTACTTTTCCTCTTTTTGTCTTCTCATCATGTGTCACTCTCAATTTCTCCTATGCATTTACAATTCTTGGTCTCTTTCATTTTCCAGGAAAAAGGAATATCTGAGGTTGAGTCTTGGAAAGATGCTGTCTCATCTCAACTTAATGAAATAGCCAGAGAAAATAGCATGCTAAGGTTAGTATAGATCATTTTGACAACTTTGATTAAAAGCTATCTATCCCATTATTGGTTTTTCAAATTCATGTCTTAGAGAATCTCCAATGGGAGTTGCTCATGGGTTCTTAATTAAGAACTAGTTATTATATAGTTTCACTGTTGGAGTAATTGACATGGGAATTTATTTATTTTTGTTTATATAAGCAATGTATTGTTCTTTAGTCTTAACAGTTCTTAAGAATTGCGAGACAATCTTAGAACCCATTTTAAGTTCTTAAGAATTGGACCATACGAGTGAAAACTTGTTAAAATTCTTAAATCTTATGTGACATTGTAGGGCTCACCAAAAGTGAGTTAAGATGCTATCATAACAAATTTGGAATCAACTCGTGTTAGTCATTCCCATCCCTGCTTGCTCATATTGTTGACGTTAACTTGGAAAGGGTTAACAACCCTGGTTTTACCGCATTTTGTAATAGAAGATTGCTTTTTCCTTACCAATGCTTCAGTGATATTTCTCTCTTTCCTATATACCTTCTCTCCGGTCTGGTGATTGACATGTCATTCATACACTTTCATTTCAGATCAGATGTTCGAAAGGTTGCAAGTAATCAAGTAAATATGGAAACCAAAGAACTTGCTGTATTAGCAACGAGTCTTGTTTTTGTGTGCCTTGCAGTTCTCAAGATAGTTTCAGTACATATGTTGACGTTTTCTGCATCATACAATGCAGATAAGGTGCGCCGGACAATTAGAGGATGGGTTACTTTATTTGTATGCTGTAGTGTAACAATATTCATTATATTGTTTTATAGATAGGCATTCTATAGTTAATGTTTAAAGTTGTCAAGTAGTAAGCCATTTTTGTTACTGTATTGCAACATACAAAAGAAGTGGTTCCAGATGCTAGCTTCACTTCCATAGGTTGAAACTATGCAGTGAGATGCCGAACTCTTTTTTCAGTGCCTATTAGGTCATTACTTGTTAGTAGTTGAAAAGATTTTATGCACGGAGAAGTTTTTGTTAGTATTAATATTTGACAACCATTGTACAACTACAACGTTATATGTATATACACTAGTTCTCTTCAGCAGCAACATGTGCAAAAAATAAAAATAAAAAGACTACCTACTTATAAGTAGAGCCATTGAGTAACAAACACTAATGTGCAAAAAGTGGAGTAAACTAACATCACAATATCATTTTGCCATCCTATTTACCATGTCCTCCAAGTTCATAGGATAGCACATTTTAGTGTGCCGGCCATTCCATATATTGTCGGCAAGAATGGCATTCACTGCATCAGTTGGATGAAACTGGTCCCACCAGATATGGTTGGAGGCATTACTGCATGCCATTTCTGGTGATAAGCACATGATCCAGCCCTTGTACTTTCCCAATCCACAGCAGGCATCGCTCGTGACGTTAAAGCCTAATTAGGGGACATAAAGCCGAATAAGATGTGATGTTAAATTCTACAGAAATTCCTTAATAGACAGAGAGGTATAAAAACAAAAAAAATACTAGTACCATAACGTTCATGATTCTTTAAAATATCCATGGAACCTTCTAACACGTCACAGAAGATGATATTGGCACCAGGGAGCTCCTCAGCAAGATTTTCAACCATGTACCTCGTGAGAAAGTTAAATTCAACGGCCATGTCATTTATCTGCTCAACACATTCTCCGTTTCCACTGCCGTACTGCCACAAGTAGTGAGGGGCACAGCCAATAGGAGCAAGTCCCGTGATTACCACTTTCCTAACATTTAAATTGTACAAGTTCTGTTTCATCGAGGATAATGTTTCGGTTAGTAATCAATTTCAGTTGCTGTGTGCAGAAGAGTCAAGAAAATTTCGAAAAAAATGTATAGAATTACATGGAAATTTTGAATGTCTCATGTAGAGAAAAATAAGTGTCAAGTTAATCGGGCTAAGTTAACCGAGTGCAAAACTGCAAATTGCAATGCTATGGACACTAAAGGTGCAAAAGCCCCAAGACGATCCAAAAATTTACTAGTTTAGAAGCTCATCTAGAGAATGAATATAAAGCATTACTTTTTGTTGACATTTTCAAAACAATTTCTTAACTGAACCGGTCCTAGTAGAAGTAGGTATGTACAATACAGGTACAAGCGAAAATTGAACTAGATTTAGTATATAAAAATAATAAAAACAGATAAAGAGGGCATGCTCTGGATTCAGTTAAGGTGGGGTGAAAAAAAAATGAAGAAAGTTGGAAAAAATAAAATTCTTACGTAATAAACATGTCCCAACCTTTATTTTATTACTAAACATTACATTTTACATAAATTTTTTCAATAAACTCAATTTCTAAGTGTTCCTTTATTTTTTTTTTTTTTTAATTTATATGGACTAGCTCCCATTGTGACCATGGACAAGTATGGAATTATGTTTATGTGTCAAACAAGGTCTCAAGAAAAAGTGTCGTTTGACACTTGAACATGACACCAAAATAAGGCATTCGAGCTTTAATTATAAAATGGATTAATGGATGAATAGCAAGATTTTTTTTATATAAAAAGAAAGTATAATGAACGAGAAAGTAAATCTTAAGAGCATTTTACCTTTATCTCTTGGGTGAGTGAAGATGCTAAAAAGTGGTTGAAATGCCAGGGTAGGTACAAATTATCCACGTTTGAGACATTGAGCAAATAGTAATGAATGTAGTCGTTGATTCCAATAGAAATATAAAAGACAGAATTGGAAATGTGATTGGTTGCAGCATCCTCGCCCATGTTCAATATAAACTGCTGAAGTGTGTCTGTAAATTGCTGAATTTGCTGAGTGAGGGAAATGTGCTGACCCTGCACCAATTTACATGAACTTACAACTTGTTTTTAATTAGTGGGAAAGAAAAAGGACAAAAGGAAGTGAATGAAACAAACCAATTCAGAGCCACTAGAGAGAATAATCCCAGCGCCAGCAGAAGCGTAGTTTACCCCTTGAATCATATCCTCCACAGCCCCTGTCTGCCCAAGATAACTTGGCACAAAAGGAAGCCCAAGACGCAGAGCTGATGCCAAAATTATCCATTATCATAAATAACATTTACTTTAGTTCAAGAAAAACAATCAATTAAACTAACATGTACTACGAATTTGTTATAAAGATAGGATCTTTAATCACCAAGATAATCGACGGGGATCCTTCCATTGGAGAATCTTCCGGTGGGTTGGTGGGTGTCGAAATCTATTCCGTAAGGAAGGTGATCGGCGCGTGCGAAGGTGCCAAGAAAATTGTTGGTTCCGCAATCAACGGAGGAGTCTCCGATGACGAACAACGCTGGCGCTAAAGGGACAGGAAAAGAAGAAGAAGAAGAAGAAGAAGGTGCGGTTGAGGGAGGAGGAGGATCTTGGAATTGAAGCAATGCTCTTGATTCTACAAATGTGGAAGATACTACTAGTACAGTTGATAAAAGGTACACAATAACTCTCACACTCATCATCTTTCTCTTCTTGCGTTCTTCCATTTCCCACCCCGAGATTCCCAGAAATGTTATGTTCACTTCTTTTGGCGGGTAACAACATGCCAATCACCAAATGTCACAAGAGAATTGCTTCATACACCATTAAAAAGTTCTCCTACACCATTTTTTTTAAATCTCAAAAATGTCCCTAAAGCGCTATCCTTATACGGATCAACAAACACCCGTACGGATTATACAATCCGTAGCAGTCATACGGATTGGATTGTACGGATTGAGTAATCCGTACAATCCATACGGATTGTCCAATCCATATGACTGTTACGGATTGTATAATCCGTACGGGTTTATGGCTGGATGTTACGCTTTTAATTAAACAATAGATAATCAAGGAGAATAGTGTTAAAAGCATCTAATAATAAGTTCATAATGAACAAAAAGTGCAACACACATTGTTCTTAACATTGTTTGCCATATGACATTGTTGATAATGTCCAAAAAAGCAACACACATTAATTAATAAACATATAACCATAAAATATCTAGATAAGAAACAAAATGAGGCTAAGCATTGTTCTTGATGTCCTTGTCCATATAACACCACATGTATTCAACACATGTACCACATGATTATATTGTGTGAAGGGTCTGGAAACTCCATGATGAACTCAAAGTTGGGTCTCAGCTTATGTTGTTTGACAAAGTTCCTTCAACCACTTTCGATCTTGACGCTTTTCCGCCAATGATTGAAGACTAATTTACATCGAGTCTTTCCTTCAAAGTCAATGTATGTGAACTCATTATCTTTGAGGAAATGGTACATTGGAGATGGAAGATCCTGGAATAATTATATTGATGGTTAGACTTTTATGGGAAGTTAGAGAAAAAGCAAATTAGAAAAGAAAGTAAAAATTGTATATTGTGCTAACTTACAAGAGAACTGCAGTTGACCTTGTAATCATTGAGCAGAAGGCGGAACACAACAGATTCCGGGTTTTGCTTGTATAATGAGTGTCATTTCAGAAATGCTTGAGGTTCAAAAATGCCTTTATACACAGTCATCAAAAACACAGATTGGGCATAATGAATCAAGGTAATATGGTGGTTACCTTGTAGCCCATAATGGTCCCTTATGGCTGTCCAGCCATCAGTAATTGCAGGATATTCAAAGTTTTTGTTATAGGTTATCATATGATGTTGCCCATTAGCATCTATAAGATGTCAGGTGTGTGCCAAGTGATCCTTCCATCTAATAGCAAAACTTTTGCTTATCTCTCCATGAGGCTAAATAAACAAATTAAACAAGTTATCAAAACCTAACAAATTATCAAAACCTAACATTACCCCGTCCTTCACATGAATTGTGTCAATGACCTCGATCGGTTTGCTCTTAATATTCATCAGCATAAGAGCCATGTCCTTGTAGTTTTCTTCATTATGACCCATTGGTGCTAATTTAATGTAGATACAATTACAAAATAAAATACATTTTAAGATAAATGAAGAGAAATATGAATTCAGTAAAATAGTCATAAAGTTACTCTATACATGCTACTTTTAGTAAGCAATCATGTTCCTAAATATTTAAAAAGCATGTTTTAGAAAAAAAAATGCCATACACAGATTCCGCACGCCTCATATGGATTTTATGGGTGCTACGGATCATTCAATCCGTATAAATCGTACGGATTGGACAATCCGTATGGTCTATACGGATTGAATGATCCATAGCACCCATACGAATTGTCAAATCCGTATGAGGCGTGCGGATTGCCAAATCCGTATAATGTCGCTACTCCCATTAACGTGCCAAACGCGATAAAAACCAGCAGGGAACGCGCTTCTTACCTGAACAGTGTCATCTTCAACCTTGGAGCGTGCAGACCGGCCAATGCCACCACCGTGGAAGGCGGAAATGGATGAAGAACGGAGATGGAGAGGAAACGGCGCTGCGGGAGAGGGAGAGGAAGAGGATCCGTATGAAAAGTGAGACTTTTTTTTGTTTTAAATATGGAAGGGTAACTTGGGAATTGCACTGTTCTTGAATGGTGTAATAGAATAAATGCCTGGTGTATAAAGCACCACTCATGCACAAATACCCTTTATAAGTCTCATCAGGGCCACAAGGAAGCCCACTCCAATCTGGGCCAGAAAACTTCTTCGGCCCATGTCTAGTTGAATAAGGTGGTGCAATGGGAAATTGGACCAAAATAAATAAATTTAAATATATTTTTTTACTTGGTTTTTTTATTTTTATTCTCGTAAATAATTTTTTTTGTAAGTTTATATTTTTTTAATTTTAATTCCTGTAAGATATTTTATTCATTTTTAGTTTCAAACTTCTAGACTACAAATGAAAAATAAAAATCTTAAAGAAATTAAAATTGAAAAAACACAAATTTACAAACACTAAAAATGAATAAAAAAAGACTTACAGGGATCAAAATTGAAAAAATACCAATTTACATGAAATAAAATTTAAAAATAGACTTACATGAACTAAAGATAAAAAATGTTAATATACATAAAAAAACATATTTAAGCCAAAACAATAAAAAAAACCCTATATTAGTCAATTAATAACTAATAAATATTAAATAAAATATCCTGTGACGTAAAAAAAAAAAAGTTAAGGGTACAGTGAAAAAACAGTATCTACTTGACACGTGTGCAACTGCCCACCGGCCATAACGGTCATTGAAGACACCCTTCTCCAAACTAGAACAAACACATTTACACAGAGTCGGAGAGGGCGGTGCTACCAGCTCCAAAAGAATTGTAATTATTCAGATGTCATTTTCTTTTTCTGGTGGGTACTGGCTACATACATAGTATAAGAAAATCCATATTTCTTTAATCAGCCTTCATAATAAAAATATGTTTAGGTAATGAGAGTGTGTCCATGAGGCTTCCCATAAACTTACCTTAAGAGGAGAGGACACAGTGGTGGACGTGGATATATTTATAAATGAAATTAAATAAAGAATAATAAGACCATTTATTGAGACTGTCGTTGGTTCATTTCAAAACGTTGATGATTGACACATGGATCATACGTGGTGGGACCAAGGGCACATGAAGTGCAATGATACAGGAAAGTAAAGTTTACCAATTTTTTTTCTGTTACTAAATTACATTATTAGTGTAACTATTAGTCATAATGCATGGTACTGTATCTCATAGTCATGGGATTCCCAAGAAACATTATTCAGTTTATTTCAAATGCCAACCCTTTTTTACTTTACAGATTTGTAGTGTTATATTCGGTGAACGTGGTCAACTTTTTTTTTAGGATAAATAATGAAATTCATTTTTGAAATTGTGATATTGTCATAGATTTAAAAGATAAAAAATATATATATATATATATATTTAATTTTTGAAAATAAAAAAATGTGATAAATTAATTGTGAGTTAAATTTGTCAAGTTATTTTGTTATTAAATTATAATATTCAATTTACAATATGGATAATAAATTATATTTTTTAAACCAATTTAATATTAATTTATAAAATTTAGATATTGATTTGTTATTAAATTATCTATAGAATAAATTTATCACACTCTTTTTAAATATTTAAAAATTAAATTTATCAAAGTATTTTCAACAACAAATTTATTTATTTATGCATACACTCAATCAATAATCAAAGGAAAATCAAAATGAATGCATTAGTAGTATTTCTTTTTTTAATGAGTTGGCCCGAAAAAGGTGCTAAGGATGCCCAGCCTCGATAGCATGACCCAACGGCATTAAAATAATTGTCACCAGTTAATGATTGTTATCACGGTAAAAGCATTTTAATAATGTAATTAAACGTTAAGGTACAACAATTTAGCTATAGGTTTACAACGTTACTCCGGACGCAAGGGGCAATTATGTAGGTGTGTGATGTCTTTGTCTACTGTTGTCCGTAGATTGTAACAGTCCAAACAAAACAAAACGCTCCTCGTACTCGTTTTCGTGATATTTAGCATTATTCTTGTTACGGGTGTTACAAATAGATTTGCACAATCTAAAAAATGTTCCCGTTATGGGGTCAAATTTTTTTATAAAAAGCCAACGGCTACAATACCGTTCTTTCTCTGTTGGGAAGTGCCAACAAGTTTATGGGAGCAGATAAGATCGGCGAAAAGATCGGCCCTGGCTGAAATTAGTTAAATTAATATCCCTATCTATCTTTTGAATCTACTTCCATTTAAACTCTCCCCCCTCCAACATTTTTCCTTGATTCTTTCCCTTGGTAAGAATCCACTCTCGATTGCTACCATTCCTAATTCAAGCTTCTTACGAGAGATTCGTTCGTTCCTTTTTTCCTTTCATTTTATACGGCATACAGCACCAGACTTTCCTTCCTGGGCATGACAATTTTTCCATAAAAATTGGTTTTTTTTTTCTCCTCTCTTTTTTTATTGGGGTCTTTCAATCACTTTGATTGAAAGACCTTCTTCTTCTTCGTTGTATGTGTGTTCCTTCCGTTAATTATAACAACTCAAGTTAGACGGACTTGAGTTTAGAAAAAAGAAAAAAAGAAAAAAAAAATTGTTCAGCCTTGAACGATGTCGGTTTCTGAGGTTTCTATGAGACCGATTTTGAAAGAATCGGTGCATTGGCAAGGGCGTTGCTCTGGCGAATCTATCCAGATATATATAACCGTTGACGGTGCTGTGAGACCAATGCGTGTATTGGAGTCTGACTCCATAGCTTCGGTGAAAATGAGGATTCAAGCATGCAAAGGAATCGCATGGAAGAAGCACAAACTGGTCTATGGTGGCAGAGAGCTTGCCCGCAAGGATGCACTCATCAAGGACTACGGTGTCACTGCTGGCAATGTTGTTCACTTGGTTCTCCGTCTCTCTGACATGATCTTCATTGTTGTGAGGACTACCTGTGGGAAGGAGTTTGAGTTTCATATTGATCGACATAGAAATGTGGGGTATCTTAAGCAACGCATCAAGAAGAAGAATGGAAAAGGTTTCATTGATCTTGAGGGTGGTCAAGAGCTTTTCTGTGGTGGGGAAGAGCTCCATGACCAGAGGCTCTTCCGTGATATATGCAACACTGATGATGCTGAGGGTGTCATTCATTTGGTGGTTCAAAATTCAGCAAAGGTTAATGCCAAACCAGTTCACAAGGATTTGGAGCTTTCGGTTGTTGCTGATGGTTCTGCTGTGGGAGAGAGAGCGAATCAGGTTACACCAAAGATACCACCACCTGGTTTAGATTTCTGGTTGGAACCAGTTTTTGTAAATCCTAAGGTCAGTTTTTTTCCTTTTCTCTGGGACTTGATTGGCTCCACATTCGATGGTTTGAAGAAAGGGAATAACCCTATCAGATCCTCCGAGGGCACAGGTGGGACTTACTTCATGCAAGATTCAGCAGGTATGGAGTATGTTTCAGTTTTCAAGCCCTTGGATGAGGAGCCAAATGCAGTTAATAACCCGAAAGGTCTACCGGTTTCCTCTAATGGCGAAGGTTTGAAAATAGGGACAAAGGTTGGAGAAGGAGCTATGAGAGAAGTTGCAGCATATATATTAGATCATCCAAAATCTGGGCCACGGTTGGTGACAGGTGAAGCACTAGGCTTTGCTGGGGTTCCCCCAACTGTTATGGTCCAGTGCTTACACCAAGCCTTTAATCACCCAGATGGGTTTGATTACTCCTCAAAGCATTCCAAGGTGGGGTCCCTGCAGATGTTTATGAGCAATGATGGTAACTGTGAGGACCTTGGACCAGGGGCTTTTTCTGCGGAGGAGGTGCATAAGATCACCGTGCTTGATCTAAGAATGGCTAATGCAGATAGGCATGCTGGGAATATATTGTTCAGAAAAGAGGCAGGTGGTCACACTTTGCTCATTCCCATTGATCATGGCTACTGTCTTCCAGAGAAAGTAAGCATTCAGCGTTCTTTTCTTTCTTTTCCAAGAAATTTCATTTCTCCTGCATTACCATGTGAGATTATTATGTTTGTAATAAGAAAACTGTGTCAAGTAATTTTTTTATCCACAAATGTTAATTTGTTTGTTTTTGTTAAAAATATCAGTGAGGGTATTCAAATCCGTGGCATCTCTCCCCTCCCTTGATTCTTCCATAACTACTGGGTCAACCTTATATCTCCTTATGTCAAGTATTTGTTTTATATAATTTCAAGATTCTTATAAATCATTATCCAAAGAGATTATTTATTTACATATCTGATTAGCCCATAGAAAAAATGGTCAAGGAGTATCAACATATGTTGTTGGGTATTGCATTGATACAAGATGTTGACACAATCTTTATTCTCTCTGCAGTTTGAGGATTGTACATTTGATTGGCTTTACTGGCCCCAAGCACGTCAGCCTTACTCCCCTGATACGGTTGATTATATCAAATCTCTGGATGCCGAGAAAGACATAGAGCTTCTGAAATATTACGGGTGGGATGTCCCGGTTGAGTGTGCACGAACACTCCGAATCTCCACGATGTTATTGAAGAAAGGGGTTGAGAGAGGTCTTACTCCTTATGACATTGGAAGCATTATGTGTAGGGAAAATTTGAACAAAGAATCTGTAATCGAGGAGATTATTTCTGAAGCCCAAGAATCATTGCTACCTGGCATGGAGGAATCTGTGTTTCTTGAATCTGTCTCCCAGATCATGGATTCCCGCCTTGATAAGCTTTCAAAATAGACTCTCTCTGATTCATAATTATATAATAAAAATAATATATATTTGGATGTATTGAGTGAATACTATACTATAGTCCATATTTGGATGGACTGCAGAGATTGTTTAAAATGGGGTGGCTAGGTGCGTTCTGGACATATAGGGCTTGAAGCTCCTGCTCATCAGAATTGTATTGCCATGTTGAACAGAAGTTAAAAGGGTCTGAATAAGATGCATTCTACTAAGACTTTATGTATTTTATAGGTTTGTGTGAGGGTGGTTAACACAGGAGCTGGATGAATGCCTTGTGTATATAGTTGTAATATGTTTAGAAGCTTCACAAGAAGGTCATTTTACTACTAAAAATATAATATTGATGCCTGCTATTTAGCCATTTTTACTCGCGATCCAAGCATCCTTACTAATTCTTATTGTTTATCTGCTGTTGCCTCTTATATTTTCTAAATTAGATAAACAAATAAAAAAATTGGGACTCAAAATGTGAAATCAAGGACACTTCTTGATGAATGATCACTAAACATTTTGGACCATGGATGGCCTAAATAATAATAATAATTGTTAATTTAATCTTAACAATAATGGGCGGTTCAGATTTATAATGACAATTTGGTAAACAAGTTTGTTTGTGCGTATAATATATGAAAATTGCAGTTTGGTCCACGTGTAATATTAGGTTTCAGTGTAGCTACATTGTCCAATTGATGACGACTCCACCATCTCTCCTTAAGCAGGACCACTAACGTGCTAGCCGTGTGGTGTGGTGCAAGAATAACTGAAGTTCAACAATTTCAAGAGAAGGAAACCAATACACCAAAGTTGGTGCAGAGAACCTACACATACACTACACTGCATTGAGAACCAAAATCAGACCACCATGTCGCATAGGGCGGAAGGCACAACAGGGATTTTATTTTATTTTTTGTTAAACACAACAAGGAAACTTTATGTAGTGGCCGATGGCAAACCGTTAAAATACCAAGTAAATATTTACCCAAAATACTACTGATAGATCATTAAGATAAAAAAAAAAAATACAAAATAACCTTCCTCAACCTGTCAACTTCTAAGGACATATTTAATGTAAGTTTTATATATGGATTTTTTAATCATCTTTTTTGATCTCCACTATTTCATGTCCTTCCTAAAAAATTCATACACAATTTTATTTTAATATCAAGAAATCGAAAAAATTTAAAAAAAAATCACACATTTATATTTTTTTATTATAACTTAATTATTGTTCAAATAAAATAATCAATTCATTTTTAGAGTTTTTATCTATAAAAATAATAAATATGAATAATTCTATTAAATATCAATTAAAATATTTTTTTTTATTTCCAATTGTATTTTTTTTCCAGCCTTCCCATACACTACAATCTTCTCCACTTTCCCCACACACTTTTTGAGCCTTCCCCACACCAGAACCCCTCTTCCCTACACCACAACAGAACCACCATACACCACACACCACAACCCCCCTTTCTTTTCTTTTCTATGCTCTATCTCCCCCCCTTCTAAGTTCCCTCATTCTCTTTCTCTCTTCTTTTCTTCATCACGGACAAACCACGGACCATCGCTCCAACCACTGTCACGACCCCTCTCTCGCGCAACCACCGTCGCGACTCCTCCCTTGTGCCACCACCATCCCGCCCCCTTCCTCGTACAACCACCGTCTACCCTTGAGCCACCGTGGCAAACCCTCCCTCACGCAACCACCATCGTCGCCCCTTGATCTGGTGAATCTGGTTTGTAATTTGAGATGGTTCTATTTTGTTGGTTTGTA
Source organism: Glycine tomentella (assembly GCA_007407185.1). NCBI lineage: Eukaryota > Viridiplantae > Streptophyta > Magnoliopsida > Fabales > Fabaceae > Glycine > Glycine tomentella. Next base: position 655,784 of record PYAF01001075.1, on the reverse strand, counting down.
TTCAAGATCTGAGATGAGATAGTCTTCTGTTGTTGTGAATCCAGATTAATGTTAACCTTCTGTGTTGTTGGTTCTTAATTTTTTTATTCCATTCTGAGATGAGATGTGTTGATTGTTCTTCTTCCTGTTGTTTTTCCTCTTCAAGAAACTATATCTTCCAGTGAAGAAACCCAATAAGAACCCCCATTTGGAGATGGCCTAAGATCATGCAATGGACACAAAATTATGGGACCACTTGTAATAAAATCCCAAAATCAAATATATCAATCACCCTAAGATCTAAGTTGGCCAGTTCATATATAAGTCAAATGGGCCGATCAAACAAACTACATTGGAATCAAGTAATCAACAATAATAATCATTCACATTCATCCTCACAAGAGGGCGAGAGTCTTTTACTGAGATCAACCTCGCTTCGCGCCAAAAAAGAAAACCATTACTACAACAGAGACTCTCACAAAAAAAAACAAGTGAAAATTATAAGGATTGAACCCAAGGTCCGTAAAATTGAAAATTTCTCACTCTAGCTTATAAACTATAGTAATTTTTAGAGATTAATGTAAATTTTTGTACCATCACTAACCTCACTCCTCTATTTTCAATTTTGTTAAGAAAATAAAGGATCCACTGTCCACTCTAAGACAAAAAATTACAGGTAAACAGAACTGGATTGAAGGCAAAAAAAAATAATAATAATAATAATAAAAGTTTTACCTATGGTCCTACCCATCTCTTCACACACTGCAAAATTCTGCACAGACTCCATGTGCCCGTGGCCGTGGGTTTTGCTTTGTTTTGTTTCACTTTGGCACATCCATCCATCCATCCTCACATCGTCACATCACACTCCAACACCGAGCGAGCCATGGCGAAGCCCGAGAGTCGCACTAACTTAGCTTCGTGTTTCGTGGCCACCGTTTTCTTGATCTTCCTTCTCATTGTGATCTTCATCGTTTACTTCATTGTGTTCAAGCCGCAGGACCCCAAAATGGCCGTGAGCGCCATCCAGATCCCTTCCTTCTCCGCCACTAACGGCACCGTCAACTTCACCTTCTCCCAGTACGCCTCCGTTAGGAACCCTAACCGAGGCACCTTTTCCCACTACGACAGCTCGCTCCAGCTTCTCTACTACGGCAGACAGGTCGGCTTCATGTTCGTTCCCGCCGGCAAGATCGCCGCCGGCAGGACTCAGTACATGGCCGCCACCTTCACCGTACAGTCCTTCCCCTTGGGCCTGGGGCCCACCTCCGTGGATGGGCCTAGTAGTGTGGGGCCCACGATGGAGATTGAGTCGAGGATAGAGATGGCGGGGCGCGTGAGAGTGTTGCACCTTTTCAGTCATCACGTGGAGGCCAAGGTTCAATGCAGGGTCGCCATCGCCATCACCGATGGAATGGTGTTAGGTTTTCGGTGCTAATTCAGCAGTCATTATTTCTTTCTTTCACCTTATCATTTTGTAACTGTAAACTGCTACCACTAATGTAACAGTACGTGTCAACGTAAAATCCTAATTATTTTCATCAAGGGTTACCAACTTAGCGTTAGTAGCTAAATTCAGCATCCAAAATCCAAATATATTGTAGCAGGAACTATCCATCTAAATGTAATAATAAATTGTCTTTCAAAATTATGAAAATAGTATAAGGGATTATCTTCCTTCAATATAAGTTGATCAAGGTCACTTAAAGGATGGTAAATGTCTTGTTTTTACAGCAAAGTAGGATCACTTTTGTTGTGTCCTTTAATTTTCGCACTATTTTTAAATGTGTATATACGGGGGGAAAGATAGAGAACTGTATATATTACGTTGTCAATTATTTGATATTTAAATAATGAAATTACTAAAAAGTTACAAGCCAACTAAGAAAGTCAATAGGAACTATGGGTTTAAAAGGAAAAGGAGGATGGTTTTTTTGCTTTTTGTGAGCTTAAGCCAACACGGATGCACGTTCGATAGTAAGCTTCTTTTTAAGAAATTAGTTTATCTTTTTATTTTGTATTTCTTATACAAATCCTTTTTCATTTGTAAAATCTATACAAAGTTCCATTTATTTTTTTACACATTATAGAAATCTCATTCTATTTTATAAATGCATTATAATTAAATCTCTTTATTGTAAATGATAAAACTTTTAAAATATTTCCCTAAAAATCTTTTAAAATATAATTAGAATAACACAAGTGACATGTTTTTTTTTTTAAAATCACATATATCTTTCTGCAAGATAATTTTGTTTGAATTAAAGTAAGAATCTATTATGGACAATAAAGATATACATTTGAATATTTAACACAATTATATTCAATGTTAAATATGATATAATTAAATTGGAACAATTCTTTAGTGGTTGATTTATGTGTTTGGTGGTAGAGACATGTACGCTTGTACACAGAGCAATAGGGGTAATTGTCCCCACAAAATAATTTTTTATTTGAATATATTAATTTTTTTTTGCTCTCATAAAAAAATAGGTAGTGCCCATAAAATAAAATGAATGTAAGAATTATAAAAGATTTAAATTATTACTGTATTAATGTAGTAGAGACATAAATCTTGTGATTAAATATTTATAATTATCGTCAAGAGCAGTCTATTTTTTTAAGAACGAGAAGGTTGCAAAGTATGATATGGCAGGTAAACAAATGGAATACTGAACTTCATGAGAATAATGTTAATTGTTAGCAACTGAAATCTCTTTTGTATAAACTTTTTTATAAGCACTCACAGGGAAAAAAGAAGAAAATAAGAAAGTAAAATTAATTGAGTTTATGAACAAAGTTCTTTCATTTAACGCGATCATCAAAGTTCAGAACTGATAGCTGTTGAGAATGGTCTCAATCCAGCTTTGTCGTTGGGCTTGAGTTATTATATGTGAATAAGATGCTCTCGAAGTGATGAATTTGTTACAGGAGAAAATATTTTGCGTTTAGTGTCATGACTATGTTCTTGACATCACAGAGGTTTTGAACCTTGTGAGGAGTTTCACAAAGTTACTGTTACTATGGTTCGCCGGGAAGCAAATGATTCAGCTAATTTTCCTGCTAAGCTCGGTGTAGGTAAGCAAAGTTCCTTTTGGAACATTGGATTGTTCCTCCTGATAGTCTGCATTAGTTTCTGTTAATGAGGGATTGGGCACTCTTTATTTGCATTCCTAGAGTTAGATTGATCTCTTCTTTCCTCATGTACCAAAAAAAAATCTATCATCTCTATCGATATAAAAGTGCCAACAGCATTTATAACATGCACTGTTTATTTACAAAATTAACTTCACATTGAAACCCAGAGACAGCATAATTCAAGTCAATATACAATTATACATCCACCAACATAATATCAGTGTGTTTGGATTTACGGTGAGTACCCAAAAATCACACAAAATACATGAAAATCTGAAAGCAACAATGAGTTGTTTTGCTTTCAATGGGAAAAAAATAATCAATGCAACCTTATTGTGCTAGTATTCCAAACACACACTACAACAAGAATTATTAGTATTGGTAGAGCTTGGATTCTAGGCGTAAGTCAGGTTTCCACCATTGGTGGATCCCATGAGCTTCTTTGAAATCCTTTGAAGGAGTATGATTAACGGTCAGAGAAGCTGAAGGAATGAGGTGCAGGGGTTCATCAGATTCCTTCCCCAACACACCCATCAGTAGACAATTAAGGGAAGTTTGAGTGGCTAACTTTTCAATGTTTCCTGCACCAATCTCCTCCATTTTTCTTCTATGCTCAAAGTATCCAACATACTCAGAGCAGATATGGTCAGATGGATTCACAAATAAGGATGGAACCCAGGCAGACAAAGCAGCAAATGGATCAAAGGACAAACTCTTCTTCTGCTTAGCCTTCACAGCAATGGCAAGTCCAGCTGTTACTACACTGCCAGCAAATCTAAGCCCATGTTTCAATTTTTTGTCCTTAATTCTCTCAATTGGAGCAGATACATATGGAGGGTTGAAGAGAAAAGACTCAATAAATATGCCAGTCTTGGCCATGGTTTTCCCGGTTAGCATTGCCATTGCTGATCCTAGTGAGTGGCCGGCTAACCAGATATTGGAAGCACCCACAGTAGCCACCATGTTTCGAACAGCTTGGATGGCTATCTCAGCACGTGAAGTTTGATGAAGCCCATTTCGCACAAAGTGGATATCCAACTCAATGTCACGGAAAACTGAGTCTGCCTTGGTTATAGTCCCTCGGAAGGCAATTACATAACGTGGACTTCTATTTAAGGTGTCATTGCACATAGATGATGGAGGCTTAAACTCATAAATAGCACCAAAGATGGAAGAATCAACATCATCGACAAGCAAACGAAACAACTTAAAGTGGAAGAACGCCCACCAAGGCAGTGCAAGAGCATCAGGACCTTCACGCCGTTCTTGCCTGTCCTTCTCTAGAACATAAACACCTTGGACCAAACTAGCAGCAACTGACTTTCGATGATATGCATTTTCCCTGGATACAATGGAATCTTGTATCAACTATTAACAAAATCCCAACAGCCAAAAAAAAAAAAACACAGATGCAACTTTTAGGATTTGAAATCTTCTTAATCAAGTCAACTAATATTGCAATATTGAAGCTTTATGGCCAAAAAGAATAATAATCTAACTATATTAGGTCTTTGATAAACTGAGTACTGTATGAATTCTCAAGAGAAGATAAATAGTTCTCAGAAGACATTATATTTGCTGATATCTTGATGTAAACATGCTATTATGAACAATACTGCACTGAATATCAAGGCACATTAGACATAATGAAGAAGTGCTACAAATACACAACATACAGTGAAGAAATGATATTTATGTCAGTAAAAAATGAAAAAAGAGGAAGATTTGATAGATCTTACCAGTCAACATAAGTTAAATGTAAGGGTCCAGAGAGGTCAAAACATTCCCTCTCAGAAGCCATTACACTTCCCCGCCTTCCTTCCTTCTTAGTATCTTCAAAAATTGCCAGAGGTTAAAAAGGGAAAGAAGTTGGATCAGTAGTCAATGAAATCTCTGGTTATCTCCCAAACGCTCTGATGGTTTCAAACTTTCAATTATCAGCAAATAACACAAGTCAACAACTGAAAAACCACTGCCATTCATAATTCACAACGCAATCTATGGTATGTACTACATACATAAGCTGCAAAAGAAATGAATATACAACAAGCAAAAGCTGAGATCTGACCATAACAAATATCCAGAATACAGAGAAGGGTTCAAACCACACTCTTGTGAAGCAAAATATCTACCCCTGCTCAATTAGAATTCAGCGCAAAAAAAAACCATCTTGTCTTGTAAACTTATAGCGATGCACATTCAGCATTCAATTTTCCAAAATTAGATTAAAAATATATTCACGAAATTGAGATTCACCTTGCATATGCAAAAGGGCAAAACAAATAAAAATAGAATGTAGGAATAAAAACGAGAGAAAAAATGTGTGAACCTTGAAGATGTGAAAATCAGAGAAGAGATCCCAAAAAAAAAGATTAAATAAGAATGGAAATGAGATTGAAAGGGGCCCCTGACCTTAAAGTCGAAGTGGATGATTGGTATTTGGTGGAAGTTGCAAAAAAAAAAACGTCACTGTTTCGATCACTGAGGTTGCTTTCTGCGAAACCATAAACCAATCAATACTATACAGATACCTCTTCTCTTCTTTTTTTTTTTTTTCAGCGACCTTCTTTTTAATGTATTTTTATCTTTATTATATTAATAAAAGTAAGGAAGTCGTGAAGGAAATTCATATACGCGTGAAAATTTTAGATAATTTATTTTTAGATGATTTTTTATTTTTATATTTACAAATTAATTATTATTAAATAATTATGATAAGTATTTGAAAAAACAATAAGTCTTGGAAGAAATATAATACATTTGGGCGGAAAATTTTTGCTATATTAATAAAAGTAAGTCTAAAAGGAAATTCTTGTACATTTAAGCTGAAATCTTTATTTTTATATTAATAATAAATAAAAGTAAATAAGTCTGGAAGGAAATCCTTATACATTGATCGAATGGAATAAGGAAAGTTTGGAATAATATTTACTTATTAGAAACAGTATTTGCGACAATTTTAGTTGATGAAGGATGTGTCATTAAATAGGCAAGTGGTGGTGGCAAGCTGTTACACCAACATGTTGATATACAATGATTCAAAAGATATACAATTTGAAAATACAATATAAACAATCTATTTATAAATTCAAAATAAAACTATTAAATAATTAACAGAAAATAACAACCTACAACTAATCAAGAAGATAACAACCCATAACAAATTATCTCACCAAAAACCCTCTCTCTTTTTTTTTTCCCTTCCACAACCAGACTTCTAGTAAAGATGACTATGCGACAATATGCGTTTTACAATGCAAAAGCCCAACAAAAATAGGAGAGAGAGATTTCTCAATCAATATTAACAATAATAACGCAATGTAGCATACAAATCTATATCTCCTTAGACCCATGCAACTGCATCGATCTCAGCTTGCGCACTCCGGTATAACTCAAGCCTCTTTGAGAGGGCACTTCGCCTTTCCATGATTGCAGGATCCTCATTCAGCAATGAGGACAGACGCTTGGGCTGCAAAGACGATTTATGCAAACTATCAGTGTTTAATTTATTAGGAAAATACATAAACTAAATGAAAAACAGCCAAAATAAAAATAAACGTTAATAATAATAAATGAATAACCAAGAGCATACATGATAAAACTAGGCAACACAGGTTATTTCTCACCTCAATTTTGCCTAGCTCAGTGAAAAAGTGATCAAGTAGGCCTCGTTTCGCTTCCCTCACTTGACAATAGACAATTGACTTGGGAATTGAATGCCGCAGACTTGCACAGACCATATTGACATAAGACAGAACATTGGTTCCTGTTTATACATACCACTACTGTTAGTAGTTATTACAGACTTAGGTTAAACTATAAGAGGCGATATCTCAGTCCAAGTAAGAAAATGAATTTTATAAAACTTACCAATTCTCCTAAGATATGAATCATTATATCTATCAAAAATTGAATGTGTAGGATTGCCACCCTTATCAACATCTTGAGGAAGCTTCCGAAAGTAATCAACCGTCAAATAGCCACACTCCATATCAACTAGTTGTAGTGTTGCTCTTTTGCTTTCCTCCCTCATTTTTTCTAGCGAATTAATGGCAGCATTCCCCACCTCAACACGCAGACCAGGATATTGCTTCAAGTCCTGCGAGTTAAGCAGACCAACAACATGTGTATCAGCTATGGAAGTGGGATGATAATGCCAAAAAACTTAGGGTTAAAAAGGATAGAAGAACGAGATTACTGCTCCAAGTGCTTGAAAACTATAATCCAATAAATTCCAAATTGTCATAGTTTAATAAGAAAAGTTCAATAAATCATTTTTTTAGTTCTACACAAGCATTTTTTTTATGTTTTATCCTTATACCTCCATTTTGTAGGAGTTTTACACCACCAAGAATATAGGAACTAAAATGTAGAATTTGTAGGTAGAGACAAAGATGAGACATAGTATAAGGACCTTGGCAGTCACAAGACCCATATAAAATCTTTCTAACAAAAGAAGGCATGTTCTTTGTCCCAGGAAAACTTGGACTATACATCAAATTGGTTTTTTATTCTTTAAAAAAAATTATGGCAATGTATTTAGAAGTGTTTTCCTATATTGCATGACAAGTGGAGCTAATAATTAGTCTTTGATCAAAGAATAAACCTTTGACATCTCTCTAATTTCAGCGGCTTTACAAAGTTCACAAATACAGAGGTTACAGATTAATGTACCAGACAACATCTAGGCGCACAACCATGCATATTTTATTCCTTGAGCAAACAAAACTAAATATTTTTTAACATTAAAATCAAAGATGCTGGCAGCAAGGAGGACCAAACCTATTAAACTTGAAACATAGCAGCACAACAGAAACACCAAATTTCAGTATGGAGAGGAACATACCAGAGTCTCGCTAATAGCTTTGTGCACTAGGTCCTTTAATAGGGAATGAACCTGGTAACATAATTCAAAATGACATTAATAAATAAAATAAATGAGATCAGCAAAGATGAAAAGTTGCATAAGTAAATAATTAAACTACAACAAAAATAATGATAAAATAAAAATGCCAAATTTGAAAATTTGTAAATTTTTACTGTAAAGGCTCCTTCTGGGAATATTAAGGCTAAGGTTTTTTAATCATTAAGAAGGCCAATTTATCAACTTGAACAATTTTCCACATGTAATTTCTATCACACATGATCTCAAAAAATGCTTTTGGGAACAAATAAATTTACACAGAGATGAGTGATGATCAATGGCAAACTTCCAATTTGTATTTATTATTATTATATGGAAACCATTTCTTTACAGTGAATGATGATCCAATATACAAGTTTCAAAAATATTTCTGACTGGAGATCAAAACTGAAAGAAGTACACCATACACATAATTGTATTTTAGTATGTATATTTTATATTATAAATATTTATTTTATATCAATATAATTCATAATATTTTTTAATGTATAAATTATAGTCTTAAATATTTTTTAATTCGTAATTTAACACTTTTTTGTTTTTTATCTTTTTAAAATTATTTTTATTTTTAATTATTACAAATTATATTTGTTTTATTTTTCGTTCTTAGTGTGTCAATTGCAAAAGGAAAATGACTAATTACATCGGCCATTAAAAAATGAGCAGCTTATTAACAATAACTTTCATTCACTGATCTCCAATTTACACATACCACATCAACAGCGGCCTCAGCTGGACCCCTGACAGTAGTTAGAGAAGATTCAATGAGGCGACGATATCCTTGTTCGGGAGCTATTAGATGAGGTTGATACCCATCAGCTTCTGTGATAAGTTTCCTTATATTTTCCATCGAAAGCTGCTTATCAAACTGCAGCCTTTTTAAAGCCGCAGGCAGCTGATTGTCAAAGACATTATAAATTTTATCACCTCCAGGTCGCCTATAGGGGATTAGCAAATTACTGTAATTAGTTTTAGAAAATGAATGAAGCACATGGATAATTAAGAAACAAGAACGATAAGGGCGCTGAATTATTTTAAAATAAATGCACAAAAAGGTAATACATACACGCCATCAAGATGTTCTTTGAATATATGATCAAATGAACGGCATATTTCCATGATTGCATACAGCTTTCCCTGCATGTGTTTGCAATCAATCATATGAAAATTCAAATATAGAATGCTATATTAAGATCCCTGAAATTGGAGTGCTATAGATACCACTATCTTTCAATAACCGTAGCTTTATTCAGTTCACCAGAATCAATGGATGAATAGTTGGAAATTTGGAATGAACTTCATTCATCAAAGACACAAGGACGAAGGATGGAAATACAGGGCCTTTTTCAACAGTGGACCATATAAATAATCAAGAGTTTTTGGAAATTTATAATTCAAATCGGTTGAGCTATTAAGAGCAAAATTACCCCATCATCAGCTGCAATAGGCTTTCCCAGACGACTCAATTCAGCTTCAAGTTCAGCAGTTGTTTTACTAATAAGAGATTGAATACCAGGAATTTTGGACTTGATTACTGCCTCCAAATGCTGAGATATAAAGCATTATAATTTAGTCTTAGAAACAAGTAAAATCAAATGTTCCAAGCAGTAGTATTCTTAATAATAATGTAAAATAAAAAATAATAATATAATTTCATTCAATTAATGCTCTATAAGGATAAGTTGTTATTTTTGTACCTTCGAAAGCATCTTTGCTAGATGCTCAGAACCCATTCTGTGAGCAAGGTGCTTATATTCAGGGGTATTAGAAAAATATTCACGTTCTCTACGCCTAGCAGCAATCATGTCAACATTCTTGTTAATATCTGCCTGTGATCTATTGACAACACCGATCCACGGATACTTTAATCTATAAGCTCTCCCCTCCAACATCTGAAGAAAGTATATATGTAATAGGGATTAGTACTGAATCAAGTAGCTAGTTTTGCACTTGTGAAAATAAAAATGTGCCTTTTCTTCAGGTCTCTGTCACAAATTATAAATGAGGTAATGGTAAGATTAACTCCAGCAGAAAGAATGTTTTAAAACACAAGAAATCTTTGGCAGTATAAACTTTATCCACCTTCCTTATCAATAATTTAATATGATACATTGTCTTTCTATTACTACAAAATGATCAACTTACTTCAACAGCATCAGTACCCTTGTCCATAAGATCAATCTTTGTCAAGACTCCAAATGTTCTTTCCCCTGAAAATTAAAATCAATAATGATAGAATTAGAACATTAATAGACTATTTGCTTCAAGCTTGTTCAAATCAATTGAATTGCTCATCCATTTGAGTCTTGGTCAAATGTACATTTTCTAACTCATTGATTCTTGGGAACCCAAATGAACCATTAAAGTTGCAGAACAACCAGTAATCAAGATTACAGAAAATAGAATATGAAATTACCAGTGGGATCCACTTCACGGGATATTTTAATGGCATCAGATGTTGCAAGATCTTGATTGGCAGGCGTAATAGCCAAAATTATACAGTTTGGCTGCAGATTAACATCAAATTGAGTAAACCACATAATATTTTACCAAACGTTGAAATCAATTTAAGCATGTCCCTTAGGTTTTGAGAAACCAATGAAGTTCAAGAAAATTAAATATGGCTAGGTTTTTGCACAATTAGCCAACTTAGCAAGATATATTTTCTAGGAGTGTAAATTGTATTTAGAAAAGCTATATTAGACAGGTTGTAGCAGGGAGGCAAATGTAATATGGTGTTCTGCAAATTTTGTTCCATGAGTTTCCTATTACCTTCTCAATGTAGGAGCGAACCATATTCTCAATATCTTGGACAATACTATCTGGTTGACCCTCTGTATTTTGAAAAAACTATCTGTTAGCATGTCACTCTCCAATCTCCATAATGAAAGTCTAACCATTCCCATAGGGTTGTTACAAAACCAAGGACCAAAAAGACACATCCAATTCGTTGCTTACCTACAGCTACCTTTGTAAGGCCAGGGAGATCAATGAGTGTCAAGTTAACAACTGAAAATGTTCAAGTAGTCATAGTAAGATGAAAATTAACAAATAATCCATGCCACAACTTTACATAGCATTCTTTCTAGATGACATATTTATGTAACATACCATTGGGAGAATATATGCTAAGATGAATTGGAACACTTGAAATCTGTCTTGTTCGTCCAGTCTCTCTATCGGTTTCATCTTGAATCTCTTTTCTCACGGCAGCTGCACAATTTCATTATTATCATTATTAACATAAATAAAAAAAAGTTTCACATTGTAAATGAAACAATCATTCTGAAAAGAAAAAAAAAAGGACGCCAAAAGTAACAAGTAATAATCAGCAATGACAAATAAATAAAAGTTAGTGCTTGGTTAAGTACCAAAATCGGTGAACCTTTTCCTGGGGAGGTGTAGAAATTCAGCATACTCTCTGCCACCCTCATCAACCTTGTGAAGCTGCAAAACAAGGGGTCTCCGAGTAACAATCCCTGCAAGTGTGTTGCATGCACCACATCACATGAGTAATGCAACTAATTAGAGTTTAATAGGGCGAGTGTAGCTGTTAGTAGCATAATTACCTGATCCACGAGGTAAGAAATCCTTGCCAACAACACTTTCCAACACCGAGGACTTTCCAGAGCTCTGAAAAAATAAGGAAGTGAAAAAAGTTCTCAGGACAAAAGCCGTTAGCTGAGAAATAGAAAAAAAAACGGTGAGAACTGAAGTGAAAGTTTGAAAACCTGGCCACCGACGACGGCGATAGCGGGGAGAGAGTCCCAGAGAGTTGGTAAGGCACTTGCTTCGCCGTGGTCACCCAAAGCGGTGCAAGCCCTCTGGATTTTGTTCACCAAAGAAATTAGGCTCTCCATTCACAGATTTAATTGTGAATTTGTTTTTTGTGTGGTTCTGTTTTCTTTTCAACTTTAGAGACTTCTTAGTGCGCGGAATGGATTTGTGTTGTAAGGACGAGCTACTCAGTATATAGCTTGACTCGAGTCTTCAACTCGCGAGTTTTTCGTTTTCTTTCACCTTTCTCACGAGTGGACAAGGTTTTGCATTAGGACATCTATTGACCGTTACAACTTACAACATTCTTAGGTGAATTGTCAGGGACCGCTAAGTTAATAAAATAAAAATTATATCTTCGGAACTTGGATTTTTGGTCAGTGTTTATTATTTAGTAGACCTCATCTATTAAATTTATGCTAAGACGCTTGGTTTAATTGTTTGTATGTTGTTAACAGTGATGTTGAAATTCGATATAACTTCTTATAGCATTTTTAGATCTCAAATTAGAATTTTAAATTATTTTTTTATAGATTTCATAATGTTATATATAATTAAAAAAAATTAAATTTTTTTTTATTTTTTTCTTTAATAATAAATCTTATTTTGAAATCTTAGGAAGAGAGATAAAAAAGAAAAAAAATTATTTCTTTTTAAATAATGTGCAAATATTAAGAGATCTTTTACAAAAATTCATCTTCTAAATTAGAGATCTCTTGAACTCCTTTAATGAGAGATCTAGTAAAGATCAGATCTTGAACTCAAGATCCTAACTCAAAATCTTACACTAAATATGCTCTTATAAATTAATAAATTATAACAAATTTCTGTAAAAATAATAATAATAATAATATCAGCAAATTATGATACAAGTGTGACCAATTTTTATCTTAGCAACTAAACATTACTACTTCATTTGATGTAAAAAAAATATTTCATTTTGCTGATCTTTATTATTTTGGTCATTAGTACCTTCCCGTTTTCAAATTTAAATGCTCATGCGATGATTGCCAAATTCGAATTCCCACTTTAAATTGTGCTGTTGTGTGGTGGGGCTCATTTGATTCTGCATGCGTATTGCTCCACCGCCTTACCGGTAAGTGTACCGTTGGAGTTGAAGAAATGTGGTCTCAATTGCAACTTCATTTGCCTTGCATTAATTTTACACTTTTTTAGAAGAAGAAAAAACTTTTTCATGAAAAAATTACAACAAACAACCTCTAAATTTAGATAGACAATAAATGTTTTTATTTTAGTTAAAATGAAAAAAGAGAACACTATGACTTTAATACTATTTATACATCCTAACTCATTAAAGATATAAGGTGAAATTGACTTTTCCACATGGCCTAAACCTTGATAGTTTTGAAGAATTACTTATAATTCTAAATCATCAAAAATAGAATCACACTTTAAAATACTTTAACAACACACAATTTTAGAGAATAAAATACCATACTAATAATAAATATGTGAGTGTTATTTAATTATAAATACACGATCAATATAATAAACTACAACTTTATTATAATCCACTATTTTATTTTCTAAATATCAAACCGATTTTACCTTTATTGACAAAGCTCCCAACTCCCAAGTCCTAATAGTCCCATTTGTCCTGGTTTTCAACTTCAAATAAAATATTGTTAATACCTAACTTGCAGAATACTAACCAAAATAAAATAGTCCATTATAACAAGTTTCCGGAATATATGCTCACTGAATACCACATAATGTTTGTGTGATAATATACTTAAAACAAAAACTTGTTTTAACAAGAGCAAGTTACTTCAGATTAAGCTCATGTTGTATAGCCGTTAAAATTGTTGTGGCGTTTATTCTGAAGTATCTCTAACGTATATTATCGTAAAAAATGGGGTAGTCGGAGTCTACCGACTACTACACAAAATTGCATAAGTTGTGACCAACAGTCGAGCAAATTCGAATGGAAGATAATTAATTCAAATTTTCATGCAAAATGCTATTTATTACTAAAGGTAACATTCAAAATAAATTAATCTCAATAATGAGGTAAGGATAACTGTTAGTCACACTTTAAACAAACGTGATTTAGATTTACAAAACAGGATGCTGCTCATGTGGAACATGAGAGAATCCGAATCTAATAATCAATAACCTGTAAGAAGGAACCTAGAGAACCTTTAAATTACAGTATAGTAAACCACTACTTATTTACCATGTAACTATGAACCATAATAATACAAGTACTTTGTCACCTTAAGATCACTAAAGAAAGAAAAGCTTTTGGGAAAACTAAATTCACAAGACCTACGGACTACGGTGTGGGTGAGTTCAGAAAAGAACCCAAAGAGAACACTAAGTGGTTAATCGGTGGAGTCCTGATCTCCATAGCCATAAGGGTTTTTGCTAGCCCAATTCCATTGATCACGGCACATCTCATCAATGCCATATTTTGCCCTGCCACGTAAGATGAATTTTTTAGAAGGAAAAAAAATTGGAAAAGAAGTGAATAAAAGTTTTTTTAAAGTAAAATGCATGAAAGTACACCACAAAACCAGAATTTATCAAGAACATGAAGTGTGTTTGTTTCAAGTCTTATACAATAACTGTTTCATAATATTAAGCTTTTATTATCTATCTAGGATATTCAGGAGGAGGAGCCAATTAACACTTACTTCCATTTAAGCTCTCTTTCCGCTTTCTTTGTTGATGCATAAACAATTTCAGCATCACCAGGTCTACGGCCAGCCATCACAAGTGGAATTTTCTAAACACATGAATAATCAGGAGAATTAATTATGCATGCACTGAATAATAGCTAAATCCAAAATAAAAATGACTTGGTTCAAGATGTTCTACGTTTTAGGAAAATAAACAAACTAAATATGAAATATGAGGGAAGTTATTTGTTATAACATTTGTTGCCCACTTCTCATGTCTCCATAGCAATCCATACAGATACAGCAATTAGCAAAAGTGATAACTGAAACAAGCCAATTTAAATTCGAGAAGCTTCATATCCAAAGCCACAACACAACTAAAGTTAGAGCAACCAATTTAGATAGCAGTTTCAAGTCCTAAGTTTATCTTAGGGCCCAAGTAGGCTAACACCAAACCAAAGTATAAAATGGCTAGATTACTGAGAACACAGCACATAACTTCATTTAGAATTCAAATGAAGCACTAAATTGACCACATTCTCAGCAAAAATTAAAACATCCCGGCCCCAAGAAAGGAGAAAAACAGAATGTGAACAACAAAATGCTTTAAAAAATGGCATTGAAGTTGACAGCCAGGATTATATTGACAATTGACATATAAAAAACCAGAAAAAGATACATTATTCTATTACCTTTCCAGATGCCATTTCAAAAGCTCTAACCATCTCCAAAACTGATGTTCCCTTCCCTGTTCCCAGGTTATAAACCTCACAACCTGTAAATACACCATGAAAATTAAAATAAAATTTTACCAATACAAATTTACCATATTGTCACTGTTTTAGAAATCACCAGACCTAACAGAGTTAAATACAGAAGATAAAGAAAATTTTAGAATAATACCTATATTAGGTTCGTCTAGTTTGAGCAATGCAGCAATGTGCCCATCTGCTAAATCAACAACATGAATGTAATCCCGAACCTGACAAAAATGATGAGAACCATCCAGTAAGATCCTTTTGGTGAAGACATTAAAAGTAGATCTTAAAGAAATGGGTCATAAATGCATGCACCCAACAGTGACTATCCAATAAGGGAAAGTAGTTTGCTTGAGCAGAAATTTTCACGGGAATTCAAAAGGGGAGATATTGTGCATATAAAATGACCAAACTGTAATTAAGGTAGCTCAAGATGTGTACATCATATATGAAGTTTAACTGGTTAAGAACAAAAATATTCCAAATCCAAGGAAACAGTAGACAGGATAAGATTGAATAAAACTTCATGCAATTTTCTTTTCCATGGAAAAATTTCAGTGCATAAGTTTAAGTCAGTTAGAGCATACCCCAGTGCCATCAATTGTATTATAATCATTTCCAAAAACTGTCAGTGCAGGCCGTCGGCCAACTGCTACTTGCTGAACAAATGGCATGAGATTGTTTGGAATTCCATGAGGATCCTCCCCAATATAACCACTGGGGTGTGCACCAACTGGGTTGAAGTATCTTAACAAAATTATTTTACAATCTGGCTCAGCACAGTGGACATCACGACAAATTTCTTCAATGATAAGCTGAAAAACAAACAATGTATCAGATGGTGAACACACAGAATTCAAATCAAAACCAACTTTAACCTTCCAAAAACACTCCTAGTCATACCTTAGTTCGTCCATATGGGTTCATTGCTGACAGAGGGAACTCTTCTGTGCATGGAACCTCCTTTGGCCAACCATATACAGTTGCTGAAGATGAAAACACGAGCTGAAATCATTCAAATAAATACAAAATTAGTAAGAGGAGCAGCATGGAGCATCAAAGCGGTAGAAGGAATAATCAACCTCACAAGACACTTCAAGGTGTTGATGTATAAACAAACAATGGTATCCTACAGGCTTAATACTTTTCCACCAACACAACTAATGACTATGACAGTAACCCATTAAAGACGAGGATGAACAAGGTGGCTTCCCTTCCGCTCTTGAAAATAATTTTTCATGCATATAATGAGGAGCTTATACATCCTAGAAAAACCAACAGAAATTACAGCAGCAAAAGCAATTACAACTAGAGCCACATGAATATTTGACAATGTTAGTAAAACATATTCCTTCATGGTTGTTGCTGTCATGGATCATATGACTACAAAGTCAAAAATCTTTTGATTCACCCAAGACTACTTAACCTTCCTAACCTTCTCAGACATCTCATCCCAGTGAGGTGAGAACTACCTTGAATCAATTTAAATAATACGTCCTGTAAGTAATATTGAGTCAATTTAACTGGATATATAGACATGTTGTATCAGATTAATAAGAAGGAACGCAAAAAAAAAAAAAAAAAGTAAAAGACATTACGGGTGGTTGCCATAACAGTTTGAGAATTAATAATATTCTTTCATTACAGTTAAGGTCCATCAATTATCATGCAGGACTGAGAAACAAGAAGGATTTTACCTTCTTGCATCCATGGGCAGCCATGACTTCCAATAGAGTGATTGTCCCAGTCAAGTTGTTGTTATAGTATAGTAAAGGTTTTTGCACACTTTCTCCTACTGCTTTCAGTCCAGCAAAATGTATGACAGCATCGAATCTGCAAGAAAAGAAAAAGGAGGTGAGAAAAAGTTGCAGGTCAATGATGTACAAAGAGAACATATTCACCGACATATAAATCTCTTTTAATAATATTGAAATAACTTCTGTCATACTCAAATCAGAATCAGAAAAAGAAAGAAGCTTCTGTCATAATCCTTACTGAGTGGAAGCAAATATTTGGTCTAGTGCAGCTCTGTCCCGTAGGTCCACCTACGGAGGCAAAAGTATAACAAAAAGCGACGTTCATCACCACAATAAAATAATTAAACAACAAGCTGTAAAATTAAGCAATTAAAGTGTTTGCCATCTATGGTTTCCATTGCCAGAATATTTGTAAAACAAAAATTAGACACAAATTTCGCAAAACAAATTAGATATCACCGAAACCACTGGAACAGTCTAGAGCAATATCATCAGATTGGACCTAACAACAAAATAAACCAGCCGTTCCCCAAAATTACATCACATCAAAAAAAAAAAAAAACATCATGAACTTTTCAGCTGAATTCGAAACCGACATAGCACCAAATCCAATTACGCCAAAACACATGTAAATTTTAATTAACCCGTCGCCGTCTATAAGCACAAAACTGACCCATCGTAATCCGAAATTTTCACAAATCTAAACCTAAATCGACGAAATTACGAATCCCGAAAAAAATCTTTGTTTACGAGAAAAGGCACCGAAAAAATCGAAATTGAATGAAACAGGCAATAGAAGGAGAAGGAGGAGCACCTTGTGAAAGGAAAGGTTGTTCCCGAATTCGCCGGCTAGCTCCCTGACTCTGTGGATGGCAACCTCGGAGGAATTGTCGAGGTTGTCGACGACAACGGCTCTGAAACCTCCGAGCAAGAGCTGAAGAACGGTGTGGCTGCCGATGTAACCGGCTCCGCCGGTTACCAGTACAGTCTTATCGCGCATGGGTACCTTGTGCGAAGCGTTTTGCAAAGAGGGGTTGTTGGAAATCTTAAGTGGTGAGCGAAAATGAGGGGAATTAATATACGGCGCGGAGGAGGTAAGGTTGCCAATGCTGACGCGCGATGCCATATTCGGAGAAGGCGAGAATTCTGTGACACGTTCGTTTGGAAGAAGTTTGTGACTTTGTGTTGTGAGTTCCTACTTTAATTGGAAGGATTTCTATGGCTTTATGCGAATATTTATGGAGGGAACAACAGATCAGCCACGTGGATTTCCAGTATATGCCCGCAGTGCATCACTCCCAAACACTTTCTTAACATGTCATTTTGCTTTTAGGATGTTCTTAAACACTATTCTTTAAGAATTAAAATAAAATA
The DNA here is from genome assembly GCA_007407185.1 of Glycine tomentella. NCBI lineage: Eukaryota > Viridiplantae > Streptophyta > Magnoliopsida > Fabales > Fabaceae > Glycine > Glycine tomentella. The sequence continues at coordinate 637,435 of PYAF01001075.1, read as the reverse complement.
TAATTTTTTAAGAAAATGATTCTTATATGTTTGGTTCACATTTCCTAATTGATTGTGATTTAACTATTGTTTTACTCGTCTACGCGACAAATGTCTCTTTAGGTGTCTTAATATTCAGCTATTTTAATGAATTGATTAATGGTAACTTGGCGATCGTGAATTATACTTTGTTTATGATTGTCGAAGCTGTGAATGTGTTATTGGATTTGGTGGAAATCACTCGTTCATACATGACACACCAACTCACTCGTGTGAAATTACTGACAGAAAATTTAGCTATTTAGTATCTTTCAATACATTGTATAATTTGTGATGTCGAAAATTACAATAGACGGAATAATAATAAATCTTTATGATGCAATAAAAAAATTATTGCGTTGAGTGGGTAATTTTTATAAGTTTTTTCGTTTGGATTTTTTAGTCACTTGTTAGAATTTATGTTTTAGATTTGTATTTGGAATTAACGTCGGATTATAGTCAACTTTTAAATGTTTTAAATTAAAAGATGTTTTACTTGGAGAAAAACATAAAAACCAATTTTACATAACAAATTAACAATATCAAACATTACCCAAAAAAAAAACAATATCGATGATTTAGAATAAGTTATATAAAAAAAATATAAATGCATCCTATTCATGTCAAAACATTAAAGAAATTAAAAAAGATAATTTGAATTATTATACTCACAATTAGTTTTTATCAATATAAACCTTTGATATTAATATTAATAAAAATTATTTTTATTAAATAAAATTTTACTGACGAAAAATAATCTTAGCATCTATATTTTTTTGTTGAAATAAGACAGTTTTTTGTGAGTTAGCTCAACAACATTATAACACTCTATTATTTTATATTTATTAATTCTATTAGTTCGCCTTGAGGGGACACGAGGCCAATTAATTCACAATTCAACTTAACATGGTACAAAATGTTTTTATGTGTCTACTTAACTAATATGTCAATTATTATACTATAAAAATTTATTCTACATTTTCGAATGAAATATTTGTTTTTCCTCTATATAGTACGTAATCTCACTGCTTTTCAACATTTTGTTTTGTATTTTCTTAAAAGCTTCAATAAAATGTGTAAAAATCAACTAATATTTCAAGAAGAAATGAATAGAGCTCTGAGAAGGAATCACGCGAACATTTAATAAAATTGGAAATACGTCACCGAAATATGATGGGTCTGGTATGAATAATTTGACATTTAGGTATTCATATATGATGAATGAGGTACACATGATTAATCTTTGACAATATGCTTTTAATTACATTTTTTAAGCAGAAACTACAGATAATTTTTTATAGGAGACAATTTTGATGAGCTAAGTAACACTGTGATACACAACCAATTTTTTTTCTTTAAATATTTAATATAGTTAGATATCTAAAAGTTAAATTCAAAAAATAATGTATTTTATAATTGTTCTGTTATGTGATAACAGGGGTGTCCGGCGGTATCACCGGTGGTGTTTATATGTAGGACCTGACTCTTCCCAGTTGGTCTATGGTAATCGGACCAACGACAGAAGACAAGATCACACCGGCACGGAAGCAATTGGGGTGCTGTGTGTGCCGTGTGAAGGGAAAGAGAGGAGGGCCAGGATCAATAGTGCGTACCTTTCACCGTCGAGTGCTTCTGCCTTATAACCTTTCGTCTGGGCCGGAAATGAGGCATTCTGTCTCCGGGATTGTAGCCGTCGAGTCCTCTCCCCTTGTGCCTGCAATGGGGATCAAGGCTTATCGGCCGGTAACTGCTCCTGCATCATCGAGGGGAATCCCTGATTGCTCGGGTTCATTAATGGGGAGGATATGGGATCGTATCCGTAACAGATGCCCCTCGTCCTGGTTCTTCAGCATTCTGAGGGACCGGGACGCATACAATTTTATCGGTTTTTGTTCGTCAGTATCCAATTCGGCTATTTCGGCCGTTTTCGGAGGTGGGCGATATCCTGGGGGCCACTGGTTTACCGACGGATTGGGTCCGTCGGCCCGATGACGTTCTTTCCGTGTCGACCTTGTCAGGCCGCTGCTGGTAACCGCGTTCCTTTCTTCGGCTGTCCTTCCTATTGTTGTAGGGCCAGCCTCGTCTCGTCCCTTCAGAACTAATGGGCTTGGGGCAACGAAACGCCCTTCAATCCCGAGGCGCCACGTGCCCCCT
>PYAF01001075.1:601861-628488 GCA_007407185.1 Glycine tomentella | reverse complement strand
ATTTATAGAAAAATAAAAACTATAAATATATACCTTATTTTAGGAGGTGGAAAGTTAAAGAAAGAGATAAAAATTTTAAAATGATATAAAAAGGATTATATCATTTTAAATATTATTACTGTAAAGAAGTATACAATTTAAATATTTCTTATATAGTTTCATTATCATGCACTGATTTTTATATATTAAATAAGTAGAATTTTTTAAAATAATTTTTAAGATAACTATCGTAAACATTAAAAATTTATGATATATAACAACATGTAATGTAATCAGATGAGAATATAAAAAGCATTTACATCAGCGGATTTTAATTAGTTTCTTATATATATATATATACGTCAATATTTTTCACGTAATAATTTAACCTTAGCCAAATGTAGGAAGTTTGAATATTTATAGGAGATGTTAAGTTGAAACCGGGTAAGTTGTTACCATCTTTTCATATAACGTTTCCTCACCGACTTCAAATGTGGTCGACGGGCCAGAAGTACTCCATGGGATATCATAACTGTCTTCAATCATCATAAGACTTAAGCCAACTGTCTCCTTCTCGTTCCTTTCACTTTACCTACCTCCACTAACTATTTAGTATTTTTTAAGTATATTTTTTCTCAAAACAAAATGAGCTACCATTTTTAAGTACGTGATAATATTCATTCTTATTTTTCAATTATATTATTATTTTATACATCTACAACATATTTAAATAGTGAAAAATAACTAATAGTGTAAGTAATATAATAATTATAACAATTAAATAATTTTTAAATAAATATTATTTATATTTGTTAAAACTAAATTTGGGTACACATATAAAACATTTTTACATAAAATTTTAATAGATTTAACTAGTAATAATGTAATTTTTATTGAATATCTATATAAAAATATTTTACAGTAATAATATATAAAAATTATTTATTTCTTAATTTATATATAGCAACTTTAACAATTAAAAATAACGAAAACAATAATGAGGTGCCGTTAACGACGGTTGAATCGTTTTTCTTCGCTGTACTGTAGGACCTTCTTTAGGCTGTTGAATGGGGGGCACTTATGCCACCGTGTTCGTACAACCAAGGAATATGAATGAATGCGAAGCGCTAACCAAAATCATAAACAACGACAACCAGATAGAGAATCAAAAAGAAAATTAAGAAGACATACTAAAACAGAACATGGAATCATCTGAACAATCATTGCATGAAAATTTAACCAGGACCGACAAGGAAGTCAAATTCATGATGATCCTTTTTGCGTGCCCCATTCATAAATATAATTATCGCACTAAGTACATTTATTTTTTTCCTAGTAAAAATCTTAAGAGAGGAAATGATGTCTAACCCCGACATGAAAGTCAGAGGTTTCAAAGTAAAAAAAGACGAAAGTAAAATGAAGTGTGTTGATAAGTTGAGATGGAAGCGAATAGGATGCAATTCAATCTATCTAATCTAATTCAATTCAATTAAATTTTATGAGTTAAATTAATTTATTGGATTAAATTAATTTTAATTTAATAAACTTAATTAAAATTAAATTAGGTGGCAGATTTTGAATTTTGAACTAACTCAATCCAACCCAAATACAAATTACAAATATAAACCCTAAACTAAATATATCCCATTCTCAAGATATTACATTATTTTGAAATTTATATATTTTTGTTTAATTTAGAATAATACATTCTTTTATAAATGATACTATAAATATATATTTATGATTTATTTTTTCTATTTATCTTATAAATAATACAATATTTTATGAATATTACTTTTTAAAAATATCTTAATTATTGTATAAAAAATATCACTATTATTTTTTAATTTGAATTTGTTTAATTTTTTTAAGACTTAAAGATGTAACAATTGTTTAATAACTTAACTTGATAACCAATACAATCTCATACAATTAAAATTTGATTGTACTGACAAAATAAAAAAAATATCAATCGAGTAAAAAAAAAACCTTAATCCAACTTGAACCATTTACATACCTAGTAACAGGCATGAAAATAAGGTGATTTTTTTTATAAAAAAAAAAAAGTGAGCCCACATCACATCTATTTCACACAAAACTGAGATGAAAATAGTATAAAATAAACAGTAAAGTGGATAGAGAAAGAGGAAGGCTTTAACTCATCGCTGGTCAAGTGAGAAATATTTATTTTCCTCAACTCAACTAATCGGTTGAAGTTACATCTTTTTATAGATTATTTTAAGAAAAATATTTTTTATTAATAATATTTATATTTATTTTCTTCTTTTATTTTAATTCATCGAAATTTAGCTAAACAATAAGTAAAAACCATGTATCTTCTCCAAACCTTTGTATTATTTTTAATATATATATACACACACAAATATACACACAAATATGTGTTTCTTTATCCATTCAATTTTAATTGACGCCTAAAGTTTTGATACAAAAATTAACAAATACAATTAACGTTTTATAATTCATAAAATTTGTTATGCAATTTTTTGATATATCCCTCGACTTTTATATTAATTATAATAAATGATTAAGAATATAATTAGCACAAATATTTAATGTTTCATTGATATCGTAGCATATCAATTAAAATGGAACAGATCCTTTTTCTTTTTTGACAGAAAACAGCTCTTTTTTCTAAAACTGTAAAACCTCAATCAAAATGGAATAGTAGGAGAATAGTGCGTGGGGGAATTGGTAGACGTTAAATCTTTACAAATAAACCAAATGTTAATGCTTAAGTTTAGTCCTTACAGATGAAACTAAACCAAACAACAAGTTCTGAACAATATAAATATTAAAAGTTGAATGTTAAAAGCCTTATCGATTAATGGAAGGCAGAAAAATATATTGTTCTTCATTTCATAGGAAACAGATTAAGTATTTATCTCCGTACATGTGCAGAAAAAAATAGAATAATGGTGAAATAAATTAAGAGAAACGAATAAATAAATAAATTAAAAGAAGAAAAAGTGTACTCTAATTATTTGGTTAAGTGTTGGACTTTTTCCCTTTTTTGAACACGCTTTTTGGACAAAAATTATCGTATGTTTTCAATATCAGTGCTTACTTTTGAAAAAAGCCAAAGGTTTGGTGTAGAAAAAAAGCCAAAGGTTTGGATTTGACCGGGTAGAGAGTTTGGTGAACACCTAATCCACCGACAAAAATTAAACAAAGGTTTACAAAACAAAAATACAAAATGGGTGTGTTACCTAAATATCATATTATAAAGAAAAATATTTGTTGTTGCATGCCATATACATTTGTGAGGAAAGAATCAGTGAGGTCATTTTTGGCGTGTTTAAGTACGTTCCAAATGAGCGTGATTGAGTGCACCATTTTACTAAATATTTAGTCATTTACACTATTTTGCTAAATTTTTATTTAATTTATATTAAATTTATTTTTTTGCCCTAAAAGATACGCATAGTCATTTTAACCATGAACCTGACACTAGCATAATTACCACTTGGCTAGCTCACTCATTTAGAATCTATATAAGGCTATATTTATAATCACTATTTTGCTAAAGTTAAATGATAAAAACATTTATTATGGAAAACATATGATAGTATAAAAATAATCATGAACAACTTAATTTTTTTATCTCCTAATAAAAACATTTATATTTTAAGTTCCTTAACTAGTATTCTTAGGATATTAGTTAATATTTGTCTAATTATTTGTGCTGCATATTATTTTAATTTGTATCAGTTCATATAGTTCAATTAGTGATTTATTAATTTGACAATTGATCTATTGATTTAGTGTCTTGAACGTTTCCATTTTTAAAACTAAGACTATTAAGACCTTGGACCTGGGGCATTTTCTGTGTAGGAGGTGCACAAGATCACCGTGCTTGATCTAAGAATGGCTAATGCAGATAGGCACGCCGGGAATATATTGTTCAGAAAAGAGGCAGATGGCCACACTCATTCTCATTGACCATGGCTAGTGTCTACTAGAGAAAGTAAGCATTCCTCGCTCTTTTCCTCGCAATTTAATTTCCCCTGCATTACCATGTGCTTCTGCTTGTGTTTGGCTTCTATGACACTCAGAGTATAGTGGATGTAAAAGAAAACTTAGTGTCAAGTATTTGTTTTGTATATTTTCAAGATTCTTATAAATCATTATTCAAATATCTAATTATTCCTTAAAAACCAGGTGAAGGAGTATACCCATATGTTGTTGCAACATAATCTTTTCTAGGTCATAGGAAGTTGGGTATTGCATTGATACAAACTATCAAGAGTCTTTTTTATTGTGGAATATGTGGACTCAAATCAATCTTATTCTCTCTGCAATTTGAGGATTGCACATTTGATTGGCTTTATGGGCCGCAAGCACGTTAACATTACTCCCCTGATACAGTTGATTATATCAAATCTCTGGATGCCGAGAAAGACATAGAGCTTCTGAAATATTACTAGTGGAATGTCACGATTGAGTGTGCACGAACACTCTGCATCTCTACAATGCTATTGAAGAAAGAGGTTGGGAGAGGTGGCATGTCACTCCTTTTGACATTGGAAGAATTGTGGGTATGGAAAATTTGAACAAGGAATCTCTAATCGAGGAGACTATTTGTGAAGCCCAAGAATCATAGCTAACTGGCATGGAGGACTCTGTTTCTTGAATCTGCAACTAAAATTTAAGCAAGTTTTACACTTTAAAAAATTAATAATAAAATAAAAGTAACTACTCTAATGGAGGTGCGGGGAATCGAACCCCGTGCCTCTCGCATGCGAAGCGAGCGCTCTACCATATGAGCTACACCCCCGTATTGTCCACTGACGTAACTATAAAGTACAAATAATATCTAATATTGTTTTGTTCTATAATCAAAAATACATATTTAATTTAATATCATTAAAACGTAAGCGATTACCAATTTTTACTTTATTTTACGCTGACGAAAACCAGATATCTTTGGTCATTGAGTTGTTGGAGTAGGTTTCCTGAATTTTTATCACTCATTTTTCCTTTATGATATACTTAGATGAAAAAAAGGATAAATAGAGAAAAAAAAATGTAGATGATGATGCATTTTTTTATGTAGTTAGATTTTTTTTATATAAAAAAAATAATGTTATTTTCTTTTAATTTAAGTTTTAATCTTTTCTGTCGTTTCATTATTTTCTTTTCAAAGACGTACTATAACTCTGTTCAGTCTTTGCAGAAAGGAAATTGTTAAATCACATTTCACCTTGCATTTAATTTCTTTTATTCTAATGTTAGATTAATTAGCTGAACTGTTCATTTCTGTAATTTTGTTCATTGCGGTATTTACATAGTCATGTGTTAGTGTGGACAAAAGATACTATCCAGTAAACACTTAGAAAAATAATTAATTATTTATAAGAAACTTATTTGATATTAAAATCCTCTTTTGGGAACTGACAAAATGATGTTAGGTAAAATTTCAAAACACAAAACAAGTATTTAGTAGTATTTGTTTTTCTAAGTCAATTATAATATCCTGTTTATTTGAACATGTACAAAATGTAAATACATATAATAATAGTCTGTTTTAATATCATTATTAATAAACTGTAAATAATCAATAGAATAAAACATTACATAATTTACAAATTCATACATAGCTCAAATAGGAATTCTGTTTCCTATGTGTTTCTCTCACTCGTTTGAGAAGTTTAGTGTAGCATCCTTATTAAAATGGGAAGAAAAATAGTTGTATATTACAGAAAAGATACCAGCACAACATTAGAGGATGCATCCGGTGAATTTCTGCATAAGGGGCACGTAGCGGAACAAAGAAAAATGATGTAGTCTTTGGATTTGGAATCGGAACAAAACCCGAGGATATCTTTATCACCTCATACTCATCATGTCACACTGACGTGTCACTGAGAAGCCACCACGAGAATATCACCAACAAGGAGTTGGACTTGGAGTTGGATTCTTCGTTAAGGTGGGTGTAGGGAAAGGCTTAAGTATTGTGCAAAAAACACTTTGGGAGACAACCTCTGGGGTTGTTAACCTTAATGTTTTGGGTTTTGTAATTGATGCTTTTAACCACCAAATCGCCCGAGGCTCAAAATGGTTTCGGTTACGGTTGTCGCATGAAAGTTGGAATCTCGGATATTTGCACCTATCACCACGAGTTTGATTTGTTTCTTTCAAACCGAATGAAAACTGAGTATTGATTTTATCGCATGACACGATGTTGCAAATTTGTTCCCCTCTAAGAGGGACAACAAACATAATCAACCGCAGTAGACACAGCATTGCAACAAGCTTCTTCTAGTGATGTGTAGATGAAGTGTCCCAAGTGTGAATAAAAGAAGAGGTTATTGGTGTTGGTGGGATATTTTGTCTTTGTCTCGTCTTAGAAGCTAGCTAGAGAGAAATAAATGAAATTAAATTATGAAAAGGGACCTAATTGAACACCTTATTAACTTCTTCATTTTTTGGTAAATTGTCATGTCCTGTCCAGTAATTGACTACTAGAAAGACAAAAAAAAGTGAAATCACTTCAGGAAAACATGCCGCCTCAAGCAAACCTTTAATTAATTTGTTAATCTCAGGTCGAATGCTACGTGATGTGATGATCTGGACCCTTCTTTTCCTTTAATAAAAATAACAAAACATTTGTTTAACCATATGCAAATGGATTTAAAACAACCAAATGGCACTAAATAGAATAAATAGTTAATCAAGTGATTTAGCATAATATCTTAAAATTAAGGTTGAATTATTCCAATAATATTCCAGTTTGATCTTTAAAATAAATAATTTTTTATTAAACTTAATTTACCTTTTAACTGAACTCCAAATTAATTAGGATCCATTTTCCCTAATAAACAAAAGGATTAAGACATAAAAATAGAATAAATAATTACTCCAAAAAATCAAACAAGTTTAACCACGACGAAACAAGGGAATGAAAGGCCGCTTTACTCTAAATGCTCTTGAACCAACCAAATCGAAAGCGGGTAAGATCAAGTTGTACCCGATCTACTGATCGTATACCAGTCTCGTAGTTGTTTCTTTGGAGTGAACCTTCTTGCTGATTTAATATCATCGGAGTCTGTTAAGGGTTTCAAACTAGAAGCGAAATTTCTTTTCTACTATACACTAGAATCGGGTCTATCTTAAGTGGAAAGAAAGCCTACCGACGAGTATATTGAATATCAAAATCAAAGTCATGTTTATTCCAAAAAAAAAAATCAAAATCGTGATGTAAATAATACAAGGCAACTAGAAAGTTATACAGATGTTTCAACATTTAGAGACATTAAAATTAAACGTATAAAAGAAAATATTACTATTATCAAATAATGATAAACTATGTGTTTTAAAAAAATAAAGCAGTTATTTTTTATAAAAAAAAGTTGTATAAAAAATTGAATAAATGAAACTTTTAAATTACAAGTCAACTATTAGTTTAATGTGAGTAAATAATGCATCCACTAACTAACAGTATAAATAAAAGTATACACAATCATATAATTATAAATTGTCATATATAATAAGTTTTATTTATTTTTATATTAATTATTTTAAAGATCATATCAATAATAATTTTTAATTGATTCACAAATATAAAATGTTATACACTATTATATAAAGATAAAAAAAAATTAAACCCATTTATTAAAAAAAAACTAAACCCGTTATTTAATATTAAACCACTTAACCTATTAAAACTTGATACCAAAGATTTGATTACCTCAAGTCAACTTCATACGGAATATTTTATTACCACTGATGATTATACTCAACTCAAGTTTGAATATGGTATGGTAAGTCAGACTAAAGAAAAATGGCAAGTCAAAATTCAGAATTGCGAACCTTATATTTACATATATGAAAAGTTTTGTAATCAATAATTGATAATTAATTTAATTAACCTTTTCTTTTTATAATTTAGCTAGGTTTGAAACAGAAAAAAAAGCTAGGTTTGATTAAATTTAAATTGTAATATTTAAAAAAATGAAAAGACCATTTGACATTTAGTCTGTGTTTAAATATTTTTTAAATCACTTATGAATGTATAAACAATATTTATTTGTTAAAAAAATTATGTAAAATAAAAAATATTTTTATGTTTTGTAACAATTACGTATAAAAGGTATTTGTAAGCATGTTTTTATTCAAAGTGATTTACGAAAATAACCAACAATATTTGTTTTATATTATGAATGGGGTGTAAACCGGGTTCTCAAAACTGAATATTGAGCTTGACACAGTAACAAAACTTGACCTCCATCATAGTAACTTTGTATTATTATTATTATTATTATTATTATTGAACAACAGGTCATACCAACATTTTTAGTATAAGATTTTGAGTAAAAACTTTGAATTAAATGATTTTCATAATATTTTCAATAAAAGAAGTGAAAAGATCTTCAACATAAAAAATGAGTTTTTGTAGAAAAATTCTTAAGATATGCATAGTATTCAAAAAATATTTTTTTTATCTCTCTCTTTAAGATCTCAAAATAAGATCTACCACTAAATAAAAAAATGGGAGAGATTTCCGATCCTACATATGAGATCTACCAAAAAGTGATCTAAAATTTTAATTTGAAATCTATTACTAAAGATGTTCTTGGACCAAAAACACTCAGCTATCTATCAAAAGAAGTTAGCTATTGCTTCTTGTATTAATTTTTTTCTCTCTTCACCCTTTTTTGGCTTGAGGATTGGGTACACCTTTTGGTTGGCGTCTGGAATGAACAATATTAAAAAAAATTGAAAGGTGCAGCAAGAAATTTGAGGTACAGGAAGCAACAACCAAGAAGTTGCTCACGCATCCATCAACAATATAAGAGTAGAAAAACTTTGACAAAAAGAAAAGGCTAGAAAAGCAGGAAGCACATCGAAAACTTTCAAACCAACTTTCAGTTTTTGGCATAGTAAAACACCTAAAGCATCTCAAGGTGTAAAAACAAATCTAGAGCAAGTTGAAGACCAGTGGCAACAAGCATAAACCCATAAAACAAGCATAAGCCCATAAAAAAAATGTTACCTCATGGATACATATTTTGTATGTCATTTTTATATTTACTAACTAACTTGTTAGCTAATTTTACTAAAAATATTAGTTTACTATTATTCAATCACACATCGCTTAAATTATTTTACGATTAAAATTTTCTACACTGTCAATACATAATTTTTTTTCTTCATATTTTAAATCAATCAATTAGTTTATAAGTTTTAAACTAGATTGAGTTAGTTTTGCTAAACACACCATGTTCTTAGTTTTTTAAAGGTGATAAATATATTAAAAATTAATTAATTTTAAAAAATAATTTTTTAAATAAGTACTTTTTTATAAAATATTTTTTAGGGTTATAAATTAGTTAAAAACATAATTAAAATGCTATTGTTATTTACTACCAACCAACAATTTAAATCAGAGTAATTTCAACAAACTTGGAATTGGAAAAGTTTATTTTAGAAATTAAATCCCTTTATACAAAAAAAAAATTGACTAAAAATATCTTTCACAATATGAAAAAGATAATAAATTTTTAAAAGAATGGGACTATATGGTAATTTGGAGGGAAGGATGTAATTTGACATTGGTTTTGCGAATCAATTATGAATATGCTCCCAATATCCCTGCATCTCTCAGAATATATGGCGGGAAAATGTCCGTATGGTCCTTACTCCACATCACCCCATATAAAAGCCCTAATTCCCTTTCCCTCTCACCTCATAAATCACAAATCGCACGTATACTTTGCTCTGCTACATACTCCGCAGCTTCAACGCAACCTTATCGAGCAATTCCAGCATTCACTCCGCTAGCGTGTTTCACTCACAAAACTTGGTGAAATAGTGGTTATTCCGCTCTTTATTTTCCCCCCTTCGTTCCCAATTTCGCTTTTGTTTTCGTGGAATCTAGGGTTTCTTATTCCCAGGGTTCAATGCTAGGTTTTCGCGAAAGGAACATATAGCCTAACCACATGCTTATGATTTTTTTTTTTTTATTAATTTCCGTCTCTGCGTTATATCTTAGAAACGGATCGTGAAACTCCTAAACCAGAAGTCGAAGTTTTCGAGTAGAAATGGACGGCACGTTTGACGATGAATCGGAACCGGCCGTTACAATCGGCGAGTATCTCGAGGAAGTTGAGGAACGGGAACTGGTTAGTCATTTTCCACATTCCTGCTATATTTTCATATGTATATGATAGTAAGTTTTAGTATACGTGTCTCTGAGGTTGGTTATTTGATGCAATTTCTTTGCGCCTCGTTTGGCTGATATTGCTATTGTCAAGATCTATGTTACTATTATGAACTATGCGTGGTAATGTTTTGCTTTTGCCATCGTTATGACAAAGACTGGTATCGTTACTTGAGTTGTGGTCCTTAAACCAGTAATCTGAACCTGATGGCTTTACTAGGAGATTTTGGACCATCTGTCTGTACGAGGAACGTGACAATTACTTGTCAGGGTTTTGACAATTTTGTGGAGGCATTTGTAAAGTTGGTTTAGTGAAATACTGTAAATTACGTTCCATCTTCCAACTAAATTTTAAACTTCGTTTTCCTTGCTTATTGCTTGCCATTTGTGTTAATCACCCAAGTAAGGGATTGAAAAGTGAAATTATTTTGATATTATCTATTATTCTATTATGGACTACTACTAATGTGGCATATGTATGGGTTTTGATAGCATTATTATGTAATGATGAATCGCTTTCCTACATCTTCTGGATTGCTAGACATGAAGTCTTTAAATTACCTGAAATCTTGTGTGTTGGTTCACTCCCACTTTTGCTGGGATACTCTTTAATAATCAAGGTGGTTTATTCTGTCTTTTATGCTTGTTTCCAGCTTAATTCCATTTTTTCAAGCATGGTCTTCAGTATTAGGACAGGACAATGGCTTGTGTATGTGAATACACTACAATTTTGGCATATGATTTGCTTCTGAAGTGATATTGTTTCCTTCTTGTGCACTTTTCTTTATTGGAAAGAGGCTGCTTGTTGAGATTCAAGCATTACAAGTAATTGTGATCAGGCAGAAGCTATTCCACTTAATGTTGACTTTATTGTTGTTATGACTGATTCTGTTTTCTCCAAACACGGTATGTTTAAAACATTGACACTATAATCATTGGCCTTTTCATTCATTCAATTGGCAGGAAGCTGATTTAGTTTTGGGGGGTGATGATGGCAAGGAGTGTACCTATAACAAAGGTTATATGAAAAGGCAGGCAATTTTCTCTTGCCTCACCTGCACTCCAGATGGGAATGCTGGAGTTTGCACAGCTTGTTCATTGTCTTGCCATGATGGTCATCAGGTAGTTCTTTTCCTCTGAATATAGAATTTTGGATCACATTACTATTGAACTGATAATGGATATGAATTTTTTTATCAATGTTTCTTATTTGACACTGAATTGTGAGTATTACATGTTGTGCTAGGTAAATCATATGTTTGATTTGGTGAGGGCTCATGGTTTTTTGAGTGGAAATTATTAATTACACATGTCCAATTTCCGCTGGTGAACCTGAGATATTTTCCTCAAATTTTCAGTTGTTGATCTGTCAGTACTCTAAATATTTTATCTGAAGTCTGCTGGTCCATGGTTATATGCTAGGGATGTTACTGTCTCACTCTATAACTAGCAAGTAGATTGTTATTAGGATTAATACATTTATCTACATTGGCATGGTTTTTTTTATGGGCCATAAAGTTGATTGTTTGTGAAATATCGTATTGTATTCCATGTTTACTTATATTGGGCATGTTATGATACTGGGACTGATACACTTTATGTGGAATAGCTTGAGCTTTACTCTCCAAATAATTTATTACTTGAATATAAACCCAGTTTAATTTGTTTATCAATACCCATACTGATATTGTTGTGTTCTGAAGATTGTAGAGCTATGGACAAAAAGAAACTTCAGATGTGATTGTGGGAATTCAAAATTTGGTGAATTCTACTGCAAGATTTTCCCAAATAAAGATGTAGAAAATGTTGAGAATTCATACAATCACAACTTTAAAGGTTCATATTGCACATGTGGTCGCCCTTATCCAGATCTAGATGCTGAAGAACAAGTAGAGATGATACAGTGCTGTCTATGTGAGGACTGGTTTCATGAGGAGCATCTTGGTCTTGAGTCTTCTGCGGAGGTAAGTTTTTTGGAATTTGATGTTTGGCTTCTCTTAACCTTTTTATTTTGTCTTATCAACTTCTTGTGCTTCAGTCTTCAGTGATGAGATTTTTATGCAGTTTTTGGAAAATAAAAAGAGAAATGCTAGCAACACACTCCTTTGAATACACTCTTTCTTATTGGTTGAAATTTCTTGGAAATTACAAAAGATAGTGGGTCCTACATTATATTTAATGACTCATGATTTTGCAATTTTCAAATTTCAACCAATGATAAGGTGTGTGTTAGAGAGTGTGTTGCTAGCACTCCCCAAATAAAAAATATAAGGCTTTTTTACAAATACAGTTGCAAGTTTTATGTTAAATCATACTATCAGTTCATGTTGATAATAATCCATATGGCTCTGAAACCAAGGTATATCTATAATGATGGATGTGCTGCTGAACTAATAGAGTTAGGCTATTGACAGCCATTTGTCACGTGTTTCTGTTGCATGGAGAAATTTAACATCAGGATATAAATGGACCCCTTGTAAAGTAGAAATAGACTTGAGATTGAGAGAAACTACAAATTTTACATTTTGAAATATAAATAATATGATGCTGTTGATATGGAATTGATTTTTCTCTTGCTCTAAATCTTATTCCGTTCTTCCCTTCAAACAGTATTTTTCTGAAAATGTTGATGGTTGTCCCTCCCCTTCCTTTTCCTATATATCTCTAATGAAGAGAATCCCTGACAAATTCTTTGCAGAACTTTATGCTATTTTGACTTCTGCTATATTGGACTGAAGGAAAAATATACTTGTGAACTGTGATCTATCAATCACTCCTAATGTTTTTTTACTTTGATTTTTTATCATCTTGCTATACCTCAGATTCCCAAAGATGATGAAGGAGAGCCAATGTATGAGGAATTCATATGTAAGGCATGTTCTGATGTATGCTTCTTTCTAAAGTTATATCCTGAAGAAATATGGGCGGCTGGAAAGCAGCCAGATGCTACTGTCCAAATTAGCAAGGACAAAGGTGTCTTGGAAGACATGCCTTCAACTTGTGAGTCTGAAAAGCCAACATGCTATACTTCATGTAGTTCTCCTAAAGTTGATGATGCACAAGCTACTGTTGATTCCAAACCTATATCTGATGGGAAGACTCTGTCTCAGGGAGAAAATTGTAATGGCAGTATGGCTTCAAATCAGTGCACAAAAAGTGTTGACTTGCATGCTAATTGTCTCCTTGGTGTTAACATTATTACTGTTTCCCCAGTTTTACCTGGTAAACCAATGTTCCTTTCCAAAAATTGGAGAGATGCTCTATGCAAATGCAATAATTGTTTGGAATTTTACAAGCAGAAGCAGATTGCTTTTCTACTTGACAAGGAAGACTCAATTGCGGAGTATGAGCAAATGGCCAAGCAAAAGAGAGAAGATAAATTGCAGCAACAAGAGGGTGCTGAGTTAAGTTTTTTTAATAAACTTGGACATGTAGAGAAAGTGGAGATCTTGAAGGGCATTGAAGAGATGAAGGATGGGCTTCGTGCTTTCCTGGTATGTTCCAAGGCATAGCTTAGATTTCTTATGTCATGTTGTTACTTGTTCGGAAAGGTAACACGAGTTCTATAGGCAAAATGTGACAGGTGCACGGCCTTGTTTAGTTGTGTTCTCGTTGATTATATGTAATATTTTGTGACAGGTGCATGGCCTTGTTTAGTTTTGTGTTGTGGTTGATTATATGTTTTATTTTGTGACAGGAGTCTGCAGACTCGTCAAAGCCAATTACTGCTGCTGATGTCCACCAGTTTTTTGATGACATTAAGAATAAGCGTCGCCGTGTACAGTGAGTTTTTTGATGTCTTGGCTGTTCAAGGACGTCTTAGTAAAAACTATCAAACTGTTAAGAGTTGATTTGTATTGTCTGATGTTCGAAACTAAAAGCCTGCATGCTTTATGAATATTTATATTAAAATGCCTACTTGTATCAACGTTGACTTACTAAACTCGTTTTGGTTCCTTAGAGTTAATTTGGGTTTAACATATGACTATTAGACTCTTGGACTAAAGATTCTTTTTAGCAATATCATTAATATCAACACTACTTTTAATCCAAGTTAATTGGGGTTGGTGGTAGATGAATCCAATGATAGATATAAGGAAGTTGAAAAAAAAAAAAGAGGAAGAAAAAGGTCAAAAAAAAGACAAAAGAAAAGAAAATAAGATGAAAGAAAAGAGTGAAATGAAGACGAAAATGAAGAGAAAAAGAACTAAAAAAAGGATGTTTGGAACATAGAGATAGTAACGGGTTTAATCTTTCACAAAGCTTATAACTTTTTTTTATTTTGTTCTAAGACATACCTTTTGTCTATTTATATTTCATTCTATTAAGTATTGTTTAATTATTTTTTTTCAAAAAACTTTTGGTTTATCTCTATCTCTTTATGTTGAATTTTTGATAATAGATTCTTGTTCTTATGAGAGCATTCATGAATTGTCTTATTAAGTGTCCAAATCATCACAATTTATACGTCCTCATCTTTTTATTTATTGGTACTATTATTATTTTTAGTAGAATATCTTCATTTTTTACATAATTTATTTTTGTATAATCACACATTCATTTTAAGATTCTAATTCTACTATTCCTATTTTATGTTCATGTTATGAATATATTGATCAACATTCAATTCTTTTAGCAATACATTTTACTTTTGGGGTTCATTTTTTAAGTAGTCAATGTAATCATCCCGTATACAAGTCACTTTTTTAGAATATATACCAAATATAAGTTGTGTCTTAATAACATCCTCTCCTCGCACACTCCTAAATCTGTTGTCATTCAAAAATTGTGTATAACTCCTTTTTCATAGACATTTACAAATTTTGGGGCTATTTATTCGATGCACGTGAGAGAGAAAATTTTGTATCACCTTATCGTGTTTTCACGTGAGATGAATTTATACTTAATTGTTTTTTATTTTATTTCAAATATTGAATTTCTTATCAATTCTATTGATTGATAAATTCTTAAAAAATAAGTTTAAAGTTTTATGATTTAAAAAAATTGGTGATATTTTATGCACATTTTTTAGTACACAATCTTTAAAATTGTTGAGATTTTCCATCGATTATATAATGTAGTCTTTGAGACTTGAACCATCTTCATCTATAAGTTGATTTTGTAGATTTCTGAATGTGAACGGAGTGTTGAGATCTCATTTATTAGAGATATTGTTGAGTGGATTGTTGAAGCTATAATATTAGAATTTATCTTAGATTTATATTAGTAAAATCTTCGGTCCATGTGTGATGTTAACGCATTCTCTCACCCAAGATGTGACATTAGAAGCGTGACAAATGTGGGTGACTTAATAACAATGCATTCTCATGCTTTGGAAAACATCTAAAGCTTAGACAAATACCAGCGAATCAATAACACATTAAGGATAAATTTAATTATAGAATGTTAAAGTTTAATTCAATCCCAAAGAATTGAGGCGTGAAAACCAAAGATTTTTTTTATAAGGATCAAAATTATAATTGTTTATTTTATAGAAATTAAAAATATATTTAAACCTTTTTACATTGTAAATTTTGGATATTGTAATGTTTTTTAGTTATAATTTATTTTTTTAGAATTATTTAATTTAGTATAGTGTAATATAATCTAAATTAGCTATTTGCAATTAAATTTACTAATTATTATAAAGAAAGTTTGTTGTAAATTTTATTTTAATAATAATTGATAACTTCACTCTTGGATATTATTATTTCACCCTTACCTTTATTGTTACTACTATTACCCCCTGCCTTGTTATGTTGCCATGACTCATGACCTCAATCATCATAATACCCGTCATTGTCGTTATCACATGTGGATTGAGTTTTTTTTAACTCAATTACTCAAACCTTAATGTCTTCTTGCCCATAATAGATTTATAGAGTGTCACGATAAAGTTAGAATTCGATTTAAAATTACAACTATATATTATAATCCTTTACACAATAAAATTCTAAAAATTATGGTTTCAATCCTGTTTTAATTATGATAATTATATGATTTACGCGATTTATTGATTTTTTATTAGATTGTTGTTTATTATCTGAAATCATGCTCCCTTTTCCGACAATAAAGGCTAGACGTTGAGTTGTTGAGAGGTAGGAGTGATCAAACACAGTAACTTAGACTGATCCGCGTCCAGTCACCTACAGATATATTAGTACAGGCATTTAACTCGCTAACTAATGATCGATTTGCTAGCCATTCTGTACATTCTTCTGATTATTGTTACTATTATTTTCTCTTTCTCTCTTTTACAATACTTAAGTGTCCTTTTATTTAATGGCTAAAAAGTTCTTTATTTTTAAAAGAACTTAGTCAACAACTCTTTTCACAAACCCATGTGAACAACGACCACCGGTATCTCCAGCAAGATTTGAGAATTGAATTTTGACGGTGATGAATGAAACCACCGTAACAATGTAGTCTGGTAGTCTTAATAATTAATACTGAGCTGGAACTTCCGGTAGAGGCGTGTGTTGATCCAGGAAGTGAGCAAGAAGAATGCTGTAGTCAGACATTACAATATTTTTGTATTTCTTTATGAATTCTGTAGAAGCTGTGGACTGTGATTTTGGGGTGGGGTAACCTAAATCTCTGCTCTAGATCTTCCCATTGACTGGACTTTCCAATAGTTCCAACATCATGAATCATAATTTTGTCGACGAACATTTTATGGCAGAGACAAGAGTAGAGTAGGTTCTGTGGATCCTATCCGCGTCAGGAATAGAATTCTGTGCATCTGTATTCACAATTTCATAGCTTATTAATAGGATTAAATATAGTATTGCTACTAAACTACCCAACTAGTCATATCTTACCGAATCATAGAGCTGACAATTTGGCCATAATATTTTTTCGTCGTCAAAGAGGAATAGAAGTTTAAAAAATATTAAGCAGATTTTTTAAAAGAAAATATATAAAATTTAACAAATCATATGATCTATACAATTTTATCCATTTCCTTAAATTTAATTATCCTTAATAACTTCCTTCGCTCATTTTTTTAAGAAACCAGTTTATTATTTTAAGAAACAAAGGAGTATTTGATAAATTTCTTTTATATCTTTAATTTATTTTGAGATGTTTACGTTAAATACAAGTGCGAGATAAAATTTAATATAGTATAAAAAAATGAAAAAATTAAATATCATATAAATGAGGAAAAAATTCATAAACCTAAATCTTAAGATTTTAGGTTAAAGTATTGTGCCTAATTCATTTACCTGGTTACCCGATATTTATCCAGAATATTTTGAATTATGTATAATGTCATTAAATATTACTTCTACTTTTTATGCATATTTTTTAAATAAAAATTTAAACTTTAATATTATTAATTAAATTAATAAACTTACCTATTTTTATTGTTATTAATGAATTAATTAATTGTTTTTATATAAAGGATAAAAATATTTTAAAAAAATTAACATAAATATGTTAAGAGTGTCTCTTTTCATTCCTACATGTAATTAACATTTTGATTTAAATAATTTTTATTTGAAAAATACCGTTATTATTTTACCAATCAAAGTAATAATTTTAGGAAATTTATTTTAAAGTTTAAGTTAATAAAACATAATAAATAGGTGAGTGTTAATAGTAGTATCATATGTTTATTAGGAAAAGAGAAAACTAAATATACCAATTTGTGTAGTACATTGGTTATAATATTTTTTATTGAGTATTTTGTATTATTTATGGTCATTATTATGGATCACTTTATACTTGGGTAGCCTATATTTGGGCCTGACCTATCTAAGCAAAAAAACGATGACTATAGAGGTAATATGGCCGAATGACAGCTCCGTGAAGGTACCGCAATATCAACCCCTATATCTCTATAAGTACCTCAATAACTTCTATCCGAAGTACAAAGACTCAAAATATATTTTACCAATTAAAGTAATCTTAGATTATCAATCTAGTTTCACGCAAGTTATTAAAGTTATGCGCATAGGTTCAAATTTCTCTCATGTAACTTTTCTTACTCGATGGGTACTCCTCGCTAGAGGGATCTTGATGCTTAGGGACTATTTGATTAATTGCAATTGGATGAATGTATAGTAACCCACTAGGTGAATTTTTATTGATAATTCCAACATATCATTAATGTTCTATTCAGTAACATTGGAAATACCTTTTTTTATTCTATCACGTTTTCATTTAGCGAAAAAAGGAATCTCCTATTTCCCAACAGATCTTTTTAATGTTTCAAAAATTATTAAATAAAAATTAAATATTTAATTTTAAAAATGTTTAATATTTATCATATCCAATAAATAGATTTAATAAGAAGATACTACCTCTTTATTCTTTTTTTTTAGATTAAATTTGGTATGTTATTTTAATTAGTTTTTAACTTTTTTTACTAACTAAAAAACTTGTTTAATTGTTTGATAAATAAGTATTTTTAATTATTTCTTAGTAATTTTTAATGTTTTTTAAACGTTACTTCAAGTAATATTTTTTAAACTGCTAATTTTTAACTTTTTATATTTTCTTTCATTTTTATTTTCAATATATATATTCAATTTTCTTATTACCTTTTTTAAATAAATTGTGATTATTTTTTTTTATTTTACATTTTTAGTTACTCCAATAAATAATTTTATCTAATATTTATAATTTAATAAGTTAACTTTTTGTCTTTTAGCTATCCATCATCACCTTCTAGTTAATTTGTCAAATATAACTTTATAAGAAGTAAATTATAATATAAAATACTCTATATAACTTGTTTCTTAGAATAAATTATAATAGAGGTAATACTATTGAAGAATGATTTAAAATTACTTTTACAATCATATCTGAATAATAAATAAGTAAATGGTGAAAGTATTTTTAACATATTAACTAATAAATTAAAAATATTATTAATATTTTAATACTGGTTAATAAGACCCTGATAAATATGAACTTAAGGATGCTACTAAAATTTTTTTATCAGCCAAAATAATATATTATTTATAAGAAAGGGTATAAGAAGTACCCAAATGATTACATGATAAAAAGATAATAGTACCTATCCCAGTAGTGGTTATTAAATATTTGAGCAAAGCAAATACCAAATATCTTATAACCACTTTACATAGCCAGATTCCCTAGCTCCTCACAACCCGCAATCAATAAATTCCCTGCACTTATGCAATTCACCGACCCAGCGGACATGAAAAAATGATACATGTAAACTATAAAATTATAAATCCCTGCACAAAAGCCTTGAGATGCATTCGCCTAGGTTAAAAGAAAATGCAAAGGATGCTACTAGTATTATAGCCATTTGTCGCATTTGCCTTTTCCCTTCTATTAATTATTCACGTTTCATGGTTCGATTGATCAGGAACTAGCTACTCTTTTTTCTTTTGGGTAGGAAAAGAACATTTCTTTACTAATCGCCAGCACAAGTTTTGTCGTAGTAAAGAAATTTTAAAATAAAGTCATGACTTTTGATTAAACACTCACTATTACACTTCAATTCATTTAAGTGAATAATATAATTCTCCACTATTCTTTAATTTCTTTCTTCAAATATAAAATTGTTTCAATTTAACTTATTCATATAAATAATGCTTTAACCTTAAATAGTTAAAAAAAAAACTTTTCAGAAACACTTATTTTCTTTCTACTGGACTTAGTCAAATTTGTTTTCCTTCAAATATCTAAAGGGATCACTTTTAACAATTAAAACATGATAAGTCATTTTTAAATATGTTTGAAAATAAGATAAAATAGAATGATATGAAAAAGATAAAGACATGATCAAATAAATTTGTTATTTAAAAGATGATTTAATAATTTTTATTTAAATGAATATCAACGTTATTCTATTTATTTCACTTTTTCAAGAGATTACAATTGAAGTTTTCACACAATTAAAATTTTAAAAAAAAATTCATTGCTTCAAGAATGTATTTCCATGTATACAATTTTAATTTTTTATTTATTATTGTTGTAGAATATTTTAAACATAAAATAAATCCTTCTTTCCGATAATTAGAAAGAATGTATTGTCGCTTTGTGGAGGCATTGACCGTGGGTATGAGTGAACTGAAAAGTAAGAAATGCTTGAAAGTTGAAATAATTTCTATGGTAGACTGGAACGTAAATCATGCCTTATTCTAATGCGAGCAATTCCAAGAGATAACCGGATCAATTGAAGTTAGGCAGCTAACAGCTGAGCCAAAGCAGAAGAAACTTAAGGTTTTGGTAAAACTAAATAAGAAGTTAGTTGAAAGTTTAAAGTTAGTAATTGAAAATTTTAATTTATTAAATTATAAATATTTGATAAAATTAGTGATTGAAGTAGTTGGAAAGTATAAAATAATAAAAATTAATAAAATATGATTTATTTAAAAAATGATATTTATAAAATTGAATAAATATATTAAAGATAAAAAAGAAAGTATAAAAATTTAAAAATTAAAAACTAGCATTTTATAAAATATTAGAACCTATTAAAAAAATTAGTTACTGACAATTAAATAAATCTTTTAACTCATAAAATAACTAAAAATTAACTATAATATCTTGTCTCACATAATCTTAATTTTATTACTTTTACTCTTCGTATTAATGATTGAGTCCGGCGGTATAAGGCAGGGTACTGAGAAAGTTGTTATCAAATTTTAACACATTTATAAGATTTAAAGTTGATTATAATCATATCTATTAGAAATGTCATGTTGACTAGTAAGATTAAAATAGTGTATGTAAAGGATAACTCTTTTCTATAACCTAATTGTTAGGGTTTAATTAATTCTAAAATATTATAATAATACTATTGCATTATATAATTATTGTTAGGTCTACCATTTACAGTATTATCGACAAATGCCTAATCATATAAATTTTGTTTTATTAGATGTGCATGCAGTGACATAACCAAATTTTATTTTTAGGTAATGTCAAATTTTAAGTAGTGCCAAATTTTATTTTTAGATAGTGTCAATTTTTTTATTAATTATATAAGTATGTTGTACCATTCAAATATGATAAAATTACACATTGTTATCATGACAAGATCAGTGTACATGTAAACACCCTCTGCCTCAGTATTGTCCACCTGGACACATGTGAACACCCTCCAAGTTAGCATTGTCAACTTGGACACAAGTGTCCGCCCTATTATAGAAACATCGACACCAACAATATTGTCTCTTTATTACCTTATCATATTTTAACAAATTTATCTACAATTGTTACTTATCTACAAGTAACGATATATCAATAAAATATACATTATCTTGTATTTAAATTAGATAACTACTTGTTATTATATAGTATCATCTTATCAAGAAATTATCAATAAACAAAGGTCCAAAACCTAAAATATTATCAAAACTTATTATAGTGGTTATTCTTGGATATATTAAGTTACTTGTGTTAGGCTATTTGTAAATCTCTAATCTTGTAAATTTTGTGCCCGGAAATATGTAGTTTTTGGCGTGAGAGGTGTCTTTATATTAAATCTTTAATTATTATTGTTAAGGAAAATGATATTTTCAATAAATGAGTATGTCTTGTGCATATGAAAATGATTATACTTAGTACTGATAAATAACATCAACAATATTTTTAATCTAATTTAAAAACTTATTCCTCATAATTTTAATAATTTAGTTTTGTATATACTGCCTTAAAAAAGTTTTGTATACGTAAGAGTTTAAGCAGTGTTCAATAATACGTGTGCATGTCGGTAAAATAAAATAAAATAAATTCGTGCATTTGTGTTGAGGGGGGAAGGTGGGGGAGAAAATCAACCTTCCGACACATTTGTCTTGCAGACAAACAATAACTTAAATGTCAGCATCACCGCCAACCCAATTATTGAGTTTATAATTTATTTACATTTTTTTAATAAGTGTTACGTTTTTATGTAATGAAATAGTGACAAATGGGGAAAAAAAATAACAAGGCTACAATAGAGACGAGACTATTAATTTAACTCGTATAAAACAACGTAACGCGTCACTCATTCAACAAAAAGAAAAAAAAAATACTACTAGTAGTATATATATAAGATAAGATTTTGGGTAGAATCTAGTGTCTAGAATTAATCATGATACAGATATCCGTGAACCCTATTAGCGGAGAATCCGTGAACCAGATTTTCTTTAGTAATTATTTGGAATTAATCATGATACAGTTGCCCTGATTTGAGAGGGATTCCAAAATCATGGGCAACTGCATAGAGACATACACCATTGGGGAGAAGAAGAAGCAGCAACAGCAAGAAGAAAGAGGAGGATTTGTGAAGAATGGTCTAAGCATGAAAGTTGTGTTGACAAAGGAGGAACTCAAGTGGCTGATACTCGAACTGAACGACAAAGGAGGAGCTGGAGGAGTGAGGCTGGAACAAATGCTGGAAGAGATAGAAAGAGGCAGAAGAGAACCAAAGGTTGAGAATAAGAGGGGGTGGAAGCCTTCTTTGGAGAGCATCTTGGAGGTTCCTGAATTGCTTGAGATGGACACCACATGATTATGAATC
Organism: Glycine tomentella; assembly: GCA_007407185.1. Classification (NCBI taxonomy): domain Eukaryota; kingdom Viridiplantae; phylum Streptophyta; class Magnoliopsida; order Fabales; family Fabaceae; genus Glycine; species Glycine tomentella. Next base: position 605,839 of record PYAF01001075.1, on the reverse strand, counting down.
ATCATTTCTTTTCTTAGCTAGCCTTAGCCACACTACAACTTGTCCTTTTTTCTTTCTTCTTATTTTCGTCCTTTGTTCTGTAGTCTATAGGGCTTTTTTTGGGATGAGTAGTAAGATGAGATACACGTTTGTAAATCTCAAGTGTTTTTTTTTTTCCTTTTCTTTTCAGTTTTTTTCTTAAAAGTAATAACCTATTTATATCAATTTTTAAGAGAATTAATTCAAGAAAACCACTTTATGAAAATAATGGGTTATCAAACATGTGGAAAGTATATATAGATTATGCTATTAGGCTTGGGGCTAATCTGATACCATGTAAATTATTCAAATAGAACAGAATCTGCAATAAGTTTTATTCACTCTAATGCTATGAAATACTGCTCAAGTTTTGTTACATGTTTAAATTTGAATTTCAAAAAGAGCTATATTTACATTTCAGATAATGAATGTTCAAATTAAGCTAGTTGTACATATTAGATAAAAGTTAGCAACTGGAAAACCAAATTGATAACATTGTAAATACAAAGATAAGACTAAAATCAAGAAGATTCAGCTATGAGATGTGAACAGCATGAACTAAGGATTTTTTTATTTTTAAATTTTTTTTTTTAAACAACATATTTCGAGATTTATATACTCGATGTATTTTCTTTTCAAACGAGAATATATTTTTCTGCACTAGTTAATTTGTAGGAGATTTAAAGAGATTCTGCATTTGTTTTCTTTTTAAACTTATCTGAAGAGCTATGTTTTGTACCCATACTCATTCCCATTAAGAAGTTGTTGTGGAGGTAAAACAGAAGGAAATCGCAATTAATCGTCTTCATTTTCCTTTCTCGCCTTTCTCGTCTTCCTTCTTTTCTTCCTGATAATTTTCTGGCTTTCTAGTTTAATGGCAGCTAGCCCAGTTAAGCATTTTTTTTTTTCGGTGGGCTAAGCAAAAATTATACTGCGACATTATGCAACTGGCCAACTTCTTTCATTCATGTCATGTGCAAATTGGCCTTCTTTTTTTTTAATCAGCTCATTCAGCTGTACTGTAGTAATTAAAGATAAATATTAAGAGATTTATAATAATTTAGATGTCTTGTTTAGCTAATTCAACAAGACCTTCTTGATAAATTAACGTTTTAAGAACATTGTCATAACATAAAACTCAGCAATTTTCCTTATAATAAATGAATCCTTGATTAAGACCAAATACCACTATCTGATAGCACCCACGCGTGAAATCTCAATACAAGACCAGATATACCATCTTATCAAAACTCGATAGAGGAGCCTTATTGGCTAATAATAATTCAGAACCTGGGTCTCGAATAATACCCCGTTCATCAGAGTATATATATTGGGAAAAAATTGTATGTCAAAATTTAATTATCAATTTTAATAAAAAAATATTTTTATTTTATCATTATAATTTATATTATTTTATTAAATTATTAATTTGATAAAATTTTAATTAAAATTAGAGATTTGTTATCACGATAAATATTATGATAATGAGAAATAAATTTTTTATAATTTTAATCTACATTATTCTTGATCGAAAAGGTTATTGTGAATACAACATCAATAATATGGATAGATCGATTTATATATAATACTATTTATTGGATAAAAATTAATAAATCTCATTTATTAAATTGTATATATAAATTACGTATATGTGAATGTCATTATTGAACTGATTCAATTGAAAATTCCTAATAATTAATATTACTTTGATATGTCAATAGGAATTCCCAATAAGAAATAAAATAATTTCCTTTGACCTAAGATTATCATAGTAATTATTTTATAAATAAAAAGATATATAAAATTATTTTAAATAAAATCTCCTTTTTGAAAAATGACCAAATTTATATTTCTTTAACATTATAAATAGAAGTATATGCTTGAGTGCAAAGTGTACCAGACACAAACTAGAAATTTCAAGTCTAACTTTAGACCTAAAAAGTAGAAAGAAAATTTGCTCTTTAGAGTTTCATTAATCAAAAATTGATAATATAGATTGGTCTAGATATGGATACATGTTTAGTCTTCTCGTTAACTCCTTGGTAAGTGTACCAATTTGTCCAAGTAGTATTAAAACAGTAAAATTGAGTGTCGAGTCCACAAGGACGTTAATTGTATTCGAAATTTGTATATATCTAATTTTAAGCGAATAAATGACTAAACTAGATATTTTTCGAGTGATAATGCCAAAATATAAAATTCAACCATAATAAAGGATAACAAAGCATAACACACGCAAGAGACAAGAAAACAAACGCTTGTAGGTGGAAATTGATGTTTGGTGCAGATTTTCATAAATGTGTTGGTGCTTGACCTATTGAAGCTACTTTTGATGCAATTTTAGAAATTTTTCACCATTTAACGATATTTCAACTATTACTTTCATTAGCTAAACTATTCTAACCACGATTCCTCATGTGAGAGTCTAATTACCTAATTTCACTTCCAATCCCTTAAGAGTTAAACCAAATAATTTGCTTTAAGAAAAAAAATGCATAAATAACACCATTTTATCCCTAGACATGGATTACTTAGAAGCACTTTCAAGTTCTTAGGGTACAAACATTTTCCAATGATTAAAATCCTATGACATACATGCGAATGAGTGATCAAACCATAAACAAGATAATAAACTTTTAAAGGAAGCAATAATATTGAAATAACATTAAATAGATAATAAAGATAATTACATCAAGAGTGATTGGTTGTCAAGCCCCAACAATAGGTAATTTAGTCTCTCATGATCATGCGAGACTAAAAAATACAAGGTGAAGCAAAGGAAATGGAAGAAGAGTTCCAAGTGAGTGAGTTTTACTCTATTTTTGTGCCCTAATGCATGCTCCCTCCAAAAGCACAACGCCCTCCTTTTGCATTCTTCAAAACGTTACATAGTCATGTTTTCAAAAATGATTGTGCACTGAGTCTGCATGTGTGCGCTAAGCATGCATTGGCGCGCTGAGCGCACTACTCTAATTTTTCAACATCTTCCAAACCTTCTATTATGTCAAACTCTACAAAAAGTTAGAACTAAAACACTGTGAATTCACTAACTTTAGCATTCTCTGAATAAAAACTCATAAAAAGTTAAATTTCTATATTTTTATATCAAAAGAAACCTTAAAAAAGAAAAAAATAGATAATTTCTTTGTGATTTAAATGTACAAATTAAATATGCATAACAATTATCATTTCACATCCTAATTTTCCACTACAGTATTAAAAACACTTCTATGTAAATATTAATATCTGTCATCACGTGTTAACAAATTCTCTTAACCCTTGACATACATTCCTTTGGATTGATGATCTAGGAAAAATAACAATGAACAAGTCCTATCTTGAGTAAATTATACTAAATACCTATAAATTTTGATAAAATTACACAAACATTTAGACTCTTTCTATCACTTTCTTTTTCTATACCGTGTAATTGGATTAAATTAATCAATACCGTTAAATTAAATAATAATAATATGTTAAATTATAATTTTGGTCCTCTATAATTTTAAATTTGTGATATTGACCTTTCTATTTCTAAACATTTAGTCTCCCTTTAGTGTAAGTGAAACCCTTTAATGTAAGTGAAAAATTAAAAGAATTTTAGTAAGAATTAAATTCATGATCTTTTATTCAAAGATAAGGTAAGAAATCATTCAAAAACTTTTTTTGTTTAATTAATTTTAAAAATACTATTTTCTATGAATAGTTAATCAAGAGATATTAATTTTTTTCAAATTATAAAAGTTTGTAAATTAAAAAATATATCTTTATTTTGTTTTCTGTCAAAAAAAGAAAAGTGTAAGTAGTACATCCATTTCATAATAATTATTGTCTTAATCTCTTAAGGCTTTTTTACACATAAGAGAAATTGATAAAAGATGAAAATGAATAAAATTTTTATAAAATTATTCTTGTCATCATTAATTTATTTTTAACGTGTTTTCTTATTGTTAATATTAT
>PYAF01001075.1:590374-601761 GCA_007407185.1 Glycine tomentella | reverse complement strand
ATTAAGTTTCTTTATCTATGTAAAATAACATAGGATGAAAATTATTTTGGAACAAAAAAAATAATTAATATTACATTGAAAAATTAAAATAACAATTATTTTGATTTTTTTAAATAACAATTATTTTGATTTTTTTATACTGATTATTATGAGACGTAGTCACATATAGAGTATCCCATCCGTCCCTAATTATAATATTCCTTTTAAAATTTTATTTGTTTAGTTTATAATTTGTAGATGTATTAATTATTTTTTATATATATTTTTATTTGATTATTTTCTTTTCAAATATTAATAAGAAACAATTGGATAGAAAAATAAGAAAAAAATAATTTTAAAATAATGATAAAAATAATTGTCAAATTTAACATGACTAAATAAATAAATTATTTTTTATGAAATATGAATGAATTAAAAGAGTTTTATAATTAGGAATGATAAAGTATATATTAGTGATATAATGTGCATTAAAAAAATTAGCAACATAATATGCGTGCAAATAACGTCAGCGATGACAAATTGAAACGTAATAAATGTTATTAATTCTGAACCTAGATGGTAGACGGGGTGGATGGAATTTAAGTACTGTCCAATAATTGATACGACAATACATACGGGTCATGATCCAAACTTAATTGTTCTTATTTACTAACCTGAAGAAGTGAAAAGTGGCGCGTGGAAAGAAATTTGTGGTTGTTTGACCTTGTCAATGTTCGAAGATTCAAATTTCCAGGTTTTGTAATCCGTCGATCTGTTTCTAGAAAGGATACAAACAACTCCGTCAGTGGCCATTCAAATCGCTAGCATAGGGCATATATCATTCCAGCACTAATTTGAGTAAGCAAATTTTGCTTTTATTGTTTACTTAAAAAATGTCACATTATTAGGGAAACCCAATTGAACACTAAAACCCAATTAATGACACTGAGGATGTTCCAAGTGGTTTTTTTTTTCTTGCTTTAATTATCATTGTGTGATTTAGGTCTCATAAGTTTCAATTGAGCAAATTAAGTATTCCAACACGATTTCTTTTAAAAAAAAGATTTTACATCTTTAGTTTTACGAGAGGTACATATAGTCGCCAACGACTTTCTATGTTTTATCTATACTAATGAATCTTATAAAAAAAAAAAAAAGCCGAGAAACACTTTTTTAATATTATTTATTATATTTTAAGTTGATTTTGCTAAAAATTAGTGTGTCCATAGATTGCATATATATAATGTAACTAAAGCCAAGGAAAACAAAAGAAAATGAAAAAAGAAAGACGGAAGGAGGGTCAAGAGACAAAAGAGAACATGAGATAGAAACCAAAAATAAAATAATATGGAACCTATTGTATTTTCTTAGAAGAAAAAATGAAGAAAAGAAAAAGATGAAAGAAATCGTAGAAAAATTAGAAGTGGGTGCAAAACTCTAATATCATATCAGTAAACACGGCTAAGTTCATAAAGAAGAGAGAAGATATACAGAACTGGAAATAGAATTGTATTTAGATGATAACACTTATTTTACAAGAACTCAATAGATAGAGTTTATAAAGCCAACAAGTGTATATAACCGACTTCCCAATAACTATTTTATCGATCTCATCTATAATTTGTATAACTCTAATACACCCATGTACATAAGGCTAGGACTAATAAACTTTATGTAATATATGAGTAAAAATTCACTATCATACATAATTACATGCACGAATTTACTTCACCCTCTCATAGTCTACTCTAGCATAAAACTTTAGAATATTTAGCAGTCTTCCTATATAGAGAACACTGCCATATATATACATATACATACATATATATATATATATATATATATATATATAGTTTTCTGAAAATCTCACTCACTGATATTACAACTTGAACATATTGATCAGGTAGGAGTAAGCTAGACTGCTAGAGCTTGAGAAATGGATCATTAATTATCGTTCGTGTAAAACAGACACAACACTAACTCGGTTCAGAGGGAGGGCCACAAGCTCACGAGCAACATCCTTGAATTCAAGAACTCCTCCTTCTTTGCATTTTGATAGCAACCGAGCCGCTTCTTCCTTTGTCATCTTTAGCTTCACTCTAATTCCTCCACTAATTCCTCCTAATTCATCACCACCACTACACCTTCCTTTCGCCAACTTCTTCTTCAAATCATTGTGATCTTCTCCAAATATGGAAGGTTCTGAGTCCACAAAACGGACACTTTTCTTCACTGCCTTGCTTGGCAGAGTTGGAGGTTTCTTTTTGGTTATTAACTCATCTCTGTACACTGCCTTTGTGACTTTGAGTTGTTCTTCTACTTTTTTATTGAGGCACGCAAACATGGTGTGCATCATATGTTTAATTAGGATGAGTAGAAGAGAGAAATTAAAGAAAGTTGGCCACTGGGAACGAAGGAGGGGTGAGGCAAATTGGAAGTGAAAGAACGGATAAATTTATAGTCATTATTTACACTAGGATGAGCTTGACGTGTCAACTGGGGCACCAACTGTTATGGATTTATCAGGAAAAGATTATTTGATTATTTGGTAATCTTGGCATCAATGTAGTGTCAGCAGAGAAAGGTCATGCATGTACCTTAATTAGTCAAGCTTCCAGTGATTGAGACATTGAGCCATATTGTGGGCCGCATTACATGGTCTCTCCACCCATGTTCTTTTTCACTGAAGTTACGAAAGTTAGGCTCATGCTCATGCACACCGTATTATTATATTCATACTTTTTTCGGATTATAAGTGGGGGGAAAATTACAAATAAGAGGGATATGAATAAAAGAAAAATAGAGTAATAAATTGTGTTGCTTGGAAGACACTTTTGCGGAAAACTTTAATTTGTATAGTTGTGAGATCCATAAAAAAAAAAAATCTTTCTTCTTATTTATCTTTTGAAATAAATAATAAAATTTGATATTTCCTTTCTAAAATTAAGGTATAGGGTCAGTGACATGGATATCTAACGGACTAAACACCCCGTAATGAAACTATGAAACGGTCAGTAGTATACTCAATACACTTTTGGCTTTAGCGTTCAAGTCTGGAAGAGTTTTTTTTTTTTTTTATCAGTTCTTGAAGAGTTTATTAGTCATGCATGTGATCACTTGTCTGCTAAATTGAACACCTTGGCCACCTCTCTAGTCTAGCTAGTTTGGCCAGTTCAAGAGAGTGACATATTAATTTGTCAGACAGCTTTATCTAATCCTGTATGTATTATTTCCACATAATGACTTTGATGTTTATGGCCTTATCTTCAGTATCACGTACCTCTTGCCAGTTGCTTGATTAATTAGTTATCGTGCAAGACTCGTTCAACTTGAATTATCTTACAAGTTTAGCTTGATGCGTTAGTGTTATACTGTTAAACACTTAAGTTAGCGGTTTTGCAACTCCGTGAGCCAGTACACTAATTTTGAGCCAATAATAATGTCCTTTTGAAAATTCGGAATAAGTTTTGAAGCAAGTAATTAATAAGTGTTTGGGAGAAAGGCTATAACTTACAATATGAATTATATCATTCTTAACTTTGCATATATATTACAAACAAGAAATTAAATAACTGAAGACTATTCTAGTTAGAGATTTTTTATATATGTTGATTTTATATATATATATATATATATATATATATATATATATGAGAGATTTTTTATATATGTTGATTATATATATATATATATATATATATATATATATATATATATATATATATATATATATGCTTGGTATGGGTATGCCATATATTAAGTTCGTTGTTTCCTTTTTCAGGAAAAAGAAGATCATTCCTTTATTTATTGATTTTTGCAACTATTGATTCTCCAAGAGTAACTGGAGAAAACCGAAGAAAGAAATAGATAGTGGATTTTGGTGTAATAAAATTTGTTCTTTACTTGAAAAATGTCTGCATGTTGACTACTTTTCCTTCCCTTTTTCTTCTGTCTTTGTAGATGAAGACCAAAGTTTGGGACCCTAGAAATTGAAACAAGGAATGAGTCATGTAGAAATTATGCAACGCGGTTTGGATTAAAGTGGGCCCGGCGAGACTAAGTCAATAACCATCATTTTTATTCCTAAATCCAGTACTATGTTTGGACAGACGAAAAGAAAAATAGTAGAACATTTTTTCTTAATTTTATTATGTTTGATTAAAATTTTTAGAGAATATGATGAAGTAATCAAAATATATTTTCTCTTTCCCCCTACGTGGGGAAATTTGGATATGAGAAAAAACGATATATATATTTTTAGATTGTATAAACTAAATTATTCTAAAATTTTATTTTAATCTTACATTATTTTTTATAAGAGTATATATAATAGTATATTATATTTATACGTTTCTACTCCCTTACGAACCTATTTTAGACTCAAAATATCTTCAAAGATTAGTTTGAAGACCTACTATGTTTGGTTCATTTAAAATTGTGTTCTTTTTATTTTTTTTTTCGTTGTAGAAGAAGTTGATAGTATGATAAGGAGAAAACTATATCCATCATGGTTTGTCCTTTTTCACTATTATTTCTTTTCTAAGTTATTGTTTTAATTAATAGGTCATCTCTCAATTAAGCATTGCAATCGAGTGTTTAAGTCTTTTTTATCCCAAAACTAGGGTTCTACTTAAGGTTATTATGTTAACCTATAGGTTCACCTAATGCAAGGTTAGTCCTTAATAAACTTAAAGTCCACTGAGATTAAGTATCTAACCTAGAGTTTGAACTTGGCCTGGGAAGGACTTAAGAATGACCTAAGAGAGGTCAATCTACAATCTAACCTAATGATCGGATTTATAGGATTGAGAAAAATGGACTAAAACCATTATTGTAAAGTTTTCAAAGTATTAATGGAAAATGAGTTTTTTGGGGGGACATGAAGAAAAGAAAAGCAAAAGCAACAAAAAGAAAACTACAATCTGATAAAACTAACTCCCGTCGCATCCGTCAACAGGGTTGGGGGAATGAGTATATATTCACATTTAATATTCAATTGTATTTGAAACAAAATTATCTTTTATATATGGAACCTAAAAATATCAAAATGGAATGAAAAATGGAATTCATTTATAAATCATTCCACATGCTCCTAATTGTCTACTTTTAGGAGGATTTATAGCAAAAATGTTACTACTACTCATTCCAGATTTTTCTTTATGTTTAGTAAAAATAACTCAAGGTAATTCAAAATTTTAAAAGGTAGTTAAAAATTGTAAAGTTAATTTTGAACTAGAAATTAACCAATTTATTAGATTATTAGAAGTAGTTGATAAAATTAAATGTTGAATTAGCTGATAAATATAAAATAATAATATTTTTATGTTATTTTATTTTAGAGTAGAATATTATTACTCTACTTTGGGTCGAAATACACTTTCTTGTACTCAACCGAAATGTCCTAGTAAGCATAGTGAACACCCGAATCTATTATAGTAAAAAAAAATTAATAGAGGAAAAAAATAAAAAAAATCAATAAATTTAGCACGATAAATAGTAGACCTTTTTATTTTTTAATTATTATAGATGTCATCACTAAAACAATCTTAAAAAATTATGAGAGAAGTATTTACTTATAAGATGTTTATAACTCGATTTGGTTTGATTTTATATAAAAAATTCACTTGAATCAAACTTAAAAAAATATGTACAATTTAGTTTGATTCAATTTTCATTTAAAATAAAATTAGAATAAAATCAAACTAATATTTTATGATTTTGATCTGTTTAATTTTTGTAATTTTTAGAAAAATATTATTTCATTAAAATTTATATACTTTATTTTCAACTTTTAAATTAAATTACATTAAATTGTTATAAGTGATAATTTACAAAATTTATTAATATGTTAAACCTTATACATTAAAAATTTGTCAAATTTTTATCAATTTTAAACAAAACATATCTCAAAAAAATTATCTAAAAAAGAAAGTGATATATATTGTATAAATTCACACACACACATATATATATATATATATATAACATTACAAATGCCATTAAACCAAATATTATACACATAAAACACATAACACTAAAGTAATATAAGTGTTATTATAACTGTTCCGATTCGGTTTGATTTCAAAAAACACAAATCGGAAACAAAATCAAATCTAGGTTTGATAAAAAAAAAAAACCATCCAAACAAATCCAAAAGGAGTTCACTTTGTTTAGTTTTTGTTTTTTTTTTTTGGAGCAATTTTCAATTTTTATTTTGGATTGGTTTGGATTTAAACATCCCTAATGAATTGTGCAAAACTAAAATGATGTTTGATCAGAGTGATTTCTGTTTTCATTTTCAAATAAGATAAAAAAATAAGAGTAAAAATACATTTGTTTAAAATATAGAAAACATTTTCTCTGAAAATAATTTTAAAAAACAGGTACAAAAATGAAAACAACAAATTAATATTTTCAGCTTTTTCTGAAGAAGTAAAAACATAGTGATGCCTTAAACTACTTTCTTCTTGATTTATGTTTTCTAAATCTTAAAAATTTAAAAATAAAAACAGAAAACAAACCCTTAAATCAAACACCACTGTGTCATCATTGTTCATTGGTTTGTATAGGCTAAAGCCCAAAGGGCTCTTGGATGGCACTATGGAGTTTGGACAACTGTTAAAAAACTTGGTCAGACTTAGAATTATTAGCTCTGCAAGTTCTCATTTGCGCACCACAACACAACTCTCCGTTTCGTTGGTATCAATCACATCCGGCATGGGTGCAGGTCAAGCTATGAAAAGAATCCCTCGCATCAAGTTCCCCCAGAGACATCCCAAACCTTCTTCGGGTAATTTATTTTAAGAGTTTTCGTCAATCTCCTTTTCCGTCTGCTTTGTTATTACGCGGCCATTCGTAATTTCGTAGGGTAGGGGAATATTTAAATCATAATTGAGTATTGATCCCCAATTTATAATTAGAGTGCAAAATTCCAATTGCCACAATCTGGCTGCAATTTCTGATTGATTTGAATTTCAGGTTTCTTATCTAATTATCTAGACAAAGTTCAGGTTTATTAGTAAAGCGCCCTTAAATATCTGATTCTCTTGGTTCCTAGCTAGGGTTTTGCCACTCTTGTCTTCCTTTAAGTTTTGCAATAGCAGTTGCATTCCTCTAGCTTTTCTTGATATATTGTGATGCCTTGCCCATGTTGTTATTTGCTGGATTTAATTGCAAGTTCCAGCTCTATTCTGCCAGAATTATAGTTAGTTTGACAATCCTTTCACGTTGGAATTCTTAGATGTAAATACCACCAGAGCACATTCTTGAACCATTCATGTGTCTCCATCTAATTAAGTCTAGAGTTACCCATTTTTCCAGTTAGAAACTAAATATAAGCACAAGTCAGCCTGTGGTTTTCCACACTTAATATCTTTTTGCACAGCAGATGTTCATATGTGTTGCTCTCAATCATGGTTCTAATCAATGATATCATGATTAACAGAAGATGTTCTTTGCCCGCATGAACAATACTGAGGCATCTCAGTCTCACATACCATTGAAGAACACTCATGCTCATACTAATAGTACCTATTCCCAATGTAAAGAACAATGTTATAGAGACATTTTTCTCCAGTTCATTTATTGAAATGGTATTATTATGGTCCAGTCCCTTAGATGTAGTTAATGTACCTTGAACAGTAAAGTCTGGTTCGGAAACACCGGATTTCTGACTTCTTCCTTTTTGTCCTATTTTGATAGCAAAGTCCGGGCTTGTTGAAGACGGCCCAACGTCTCCAACAGTAAAAGTAATCTAGAATTTCTTCATAATAATCTATTCTCTTTTTAGCAACTAATTAATATGTTTACAGAAATAACTTCCGTAAGCTGCAGAAATAGGAGTTATGTACCAATCCTAAGAAATAGCAAGTACAGAATTATTATCAGAAACCACCATACTAACAGATGATAGTGACCTGCAAATGCTAAATTATTTATTATCTAAGCATAATATATTTGACACTTTAGTTTAAACTTGGTTCTTCCTTTTCCTTCTCTGATAAATCTTGTCAGAAGCCAAAACTTTAGCAACCAAGTTCGGTTGATCAGAAACCTTGAAAGGGTATCATGTAATTTTGAAGTTTTCTTTCACTGTTTTTGATTCATAATCATAATTGCTGGTTATCTGTGAAGAAAGTTATATCAATTGTTGTTTAGTTTCCATGTTGAGACAATAAGTAAATTTTACAATTTCTGTTAAAAATGTCATTGCAGGTTCTAAACCTGAGACTCAAGCTTTGTCTTCAACGACCGATGCCAGTCTAGCGTTCTTTTCAGGTTCAAATGCCTCAACCTCAGTTGGAGGGAAGGCCTCTCTTCAACCCAAAAGAACTCCAGTGTCCAAAGAGGAGATTGAGGCAATTTTGGTATGTAAAATCTCCTTGCAAGGTCATTCATATCTTCATATTGCTTTAAACAAAATGAACTTTGGTCTTTTAGAAAGGTTAGATTCCTATTTGGTCCACCACTAACATGAACTGCTATTGAAGAGTGGTACTGATTAGGCCTCTTAGCCTATGGTTTCTTGTTTCTTTTTTCTGTTTTCTTTTTTTTTCCTTCATTTTTTTATACCTTTTTCTGAGATCATTCTTGCATTCTGCTTGAATGTTTGCTCAATTATTTGATCATTGACCTTTTTGTTTATGATATTTGGGGAATCAATTCATGCGCTAATACAAACTTTTTTGTGTTGTGGCAGTTGGGCGGCACCTTCTAATTGAGCGTGTTCAAGGGCAGACTATATTGTGCACTCATTTTGTGGCTTTAATTCATCATTTTCCAAAGTTTATGGTTCTTTTTTGTTGCCAAGTGTTGGCATTGATATACTTATAGGATTGAAATTGTAAACCAGGTTAAATTTTCCACTTATGGAAATCGAATATTTACTCTAGAGAAAAGAAGTTTCAAAGTTATGTCTCTCTCGTGTTTCCATCTACGGTGCCTTGCGGTACAGCGGAAAAGACCACAGCCAAAAAATAATATCTTTACGGAAAATACCATACTTAATTTAATTCTTAAGACTATGAAAATATTATTTTAATTTTTAAGCGGTTATTGTAGTTTTTAAAATAATTAGGTTTGAATGTTTAAAATTATAGTAATAAAAATCATAATGATTTATGTTTAATAATATTAAAATTAAAATAATATTTTATATGTTAAAGATTAAATAACCAATTTGGTCATCATGATAGTATAAAATAAGATAATTTATGAGAATATGAAAAAAAAAACATGATAAACTTTAATCATATTTAATATTTGATATGCATCAAATAATAGATCAGATAATAATGATAAGATATAATACAAATTTTATTCAAATGATAAATTTATTGTTTCATTAAAATTACATATAACTTTTAAAAAACAACTTTTAAATTATACAAAATTATACGAATCATGAAAGTATAAAAATATAAATAAATTATATATTTTTTGAATTTATAATTATTATTAAATATTTTTAAATATTTGAATAATAGTTAATTTAACCATTTTAATTAATAATAAATAATTTATGTTTACGTGTCAAATTATTTTGAATATATTTATGATAATGTTGATTAAAAAATAAATAATATATATATATATATTTATTGTTATATACATATGCCATATAAATTAATATATTATTGTATATTATATTTAATATACTTATTTATTAGTATAAATCTTATATTTTTTATAATGATATCATATATGTAATAAGTTAAATTCCACACACACATGTATAATATTCAATTATATAGAGAGTTTTGATCCTAACCTAATTTTCCTCCCTTGGGTGAAAAGTACTTCTATTGGTACAACAAATAACAAATTACTACGTACATCAGAATATGATAATTATCCTTTTTTATCCATCAAACGGACTTGGGTGCACGTGCAGATTGGGCACGAGTGTCTTGTGCAACAAGTCAACAACCAATGCGCACAACAACTGCACAAGTGTGTGTTTGGGTGAAACTGAAACAGATGAAATACTCAAACTACTGTACACAATAGAACAACCTTGTTGTAGGCGTAGGCTTTGGGTGAAATCCGTTTGCGTAATCAGCAGCTACCCTCCTTCCATCTCTCTTCCTCCAACCATACCACGGGTACTCTCTCTCCCTGTATTCTTAAATTCAATTCTATTGATATATTTGTTTTTTTTCTTTCAAAACACTACTTTATTATGTTATCTTCGAAGAATGATTGGTTGCACGGTTGTGACCTTCAACCTTTTGTACGACTTGTTTAATTTTTTTAGGATTCCAAGTTTGTCTCCCTTTTTTTTTAATTCGCAGCCTAAATACCATACGAGTTTATCTTCGATCCTTGTTGGTGGAGAATCGGGCATATATGGCTTGAACTAGTTTGATCGTTGTGCCTGTCAGTTGCGTTCAATTTTTACACCGTTCTTGACTTGCCTTTTTCTCTCTTTTTTTCTTTCCTTTTCTTTGTTGTTGAGGTTTTCTATTTTCGTTTCAAGGTGAAACGGAGTTATTTTCTCTCCCTGTCTTGGGGGTGTTCTATTTTCAATTCTGTAAGTTGATGAATGGGGTTGAGGATTATGGCAAATCACGCTGGTCTTTGCTTCAATTATTTTAGTTCAGCATCATAATTCATATTTTTTAGGTCCGGGAACTCGGCATTTTGCCTTTAAGGTTGATAACATGCAATATGTTGGTTTCTTTCTATCCTACGATTAACCATGTAGTCTTGCTTAGCAAGACAACAAATTGAGGATATTGTCTTGGTGAATATGTTTGTTTAAGAGTTACTTCTTTTACCTTGAGAGGAAAAAATGGGGCAAGTGTAGATTATGTGGCTGCTGAGTGTTCAGTTTGGTATCATCCACAGGACTAATCAATTTTACTCAAGTGCTTCGTCCCTACTCCCCAGTTATCACCAGTCTGCAAGTTCTTAAATGTTCTTTCTGAATGCCTGGATTTTATCCTCCTGCTGTCAACTCAATGAAACATCTTTCAACTCAATGTCTATTTCAAACCCAGTAAACATCTTTTATTAAAATATTCTTTTTGTATTATGATCAAAACATAATCCTTTAACTTTCATGATCAAGCTTATTATTAAAAATAATGAAGAAAAAAATTAATAATAAAGATGTTACAGATTGTAATAAAATGATTTGAATAAGGTAAAATACTAAAATCTACCAATTGACTTCCTGTTACTGTATAGTCTATTTCAAACCCATTAAAGTGATGATATAATACAATATATTTCATTCCTAAAAAAATACAATATATTTCATAATATCTTATCTGAAAGAGCAAGATTCAAATATTTTTTAAAAAGATCATAATAAAAATATTTTTAAAAAATCAAATAATTAAAACTGGTCGATACCACATGTATTTTTTTTTTTTTTACAGAACTACAAAAAGAATATTTTAATA
>PYAF01001075.1:574789-590274 GCA_007407185.1 Glycine tomentella | reverse complement strand
AAACTCTCAATTTAAATATTTAACACAAATTGCTAATTAAGCGGAAATAATGTTGTGTTAGTTAATCATGCATCAGTGGTTAAAGTATTTAATTTTGATTCAAGGTCAATATAAAAAAATTAAACTATTAAATAATATACTGTCACTTTTATTTTATGAACTGTGGCTAAATTTAATAAATAAATCTCACTATATTTTTTTCTTTAATTTATTATTGTCTCATTGATGATTGAGGGTTAAATGTTACTGCATGGTTAAGAGATTAGTTCCTTTTACTTGTATTAAAACAATAATTGTTTTGTCGCTAATAGCATGTTTGTTTCTCATAAATAATAGTAGTAATATGTATGTGTCTACTCTTGATGACCAAAAACATACATTAATTGTCACCACATAATTTGATAGTACTATTCATGTCTCATGTTTTGTTGAGTCTATGTAACACATTTAATAAATATAATGTTTTAAAAATAAATTCAAAAGTAAAGTTTACATTTCATTTTTTATATAGATCATATTTATCTTTAGAGATAAGTAGAATTAGTGTTGTGAAAATTGGTTCGTCCCGACTGGTTAGATCGGGAACCAGTGTTATACCCGAACTGGGTTGGGCATTGGATTGGTCATGTATCTGGTTCAGTTTTGTCCGGTGAAATCCGGTTGATTTTATGAGGACCCGGTGATTTAGTCAGATTTTGGAATTAGGACCGATGAAACGTTGACAGCTGTTGCTTGCCTCCTTCATGCTCTTGCTTGTCGTCGTTGCTGTCGCGCCTTCACTCTGTTGCCGGCTTCGTTGCTCTCCTCCATCGCGTATATAGAAATTCCTGGAAGGGGTCGAACTTCAGGTAAGAGAAGGCGGAAGATGGTAGCAATGTAGCATGGTAAAGAAGAGAATAGAATATGGGCCTAATTTGCTTTTTGTACCCCTTTTATTGTTTTTTGCAGTTTCCATTTTGTATTTCGAAATGAACTTTTGACTCATTTTGTTTATTAAAAATTGAACTTGTATTTTAATTTAGGTAGTTGTTATTTATACTCTTTTTATTATTAATACATTTTACTTGTGTTATTAACTTTAATACTTCAATTTTATTTTAGATTTTTTAGTATAGAATCATGGATAATTTTTTTTAATCAAATAATGTTAGTTATATATGTATATATAATATAATTTTAAATTTTTTTAATATAAATCAAATTAAATTAGACCAATTACTAATTTACCGATTGAACCAATAATCGAGTGACTCACTAGCTGAACCAAGTCAATTATCGGGTGAGGTTTTATCACATTGAGTAAAACTAATATGAAGGATAAACATATTTCATTTGAAGGGAAAAAGTTTATTTTCATTTATGTGTGAGTTTATCAAATCTTTTCAAATTATGAAATAACTTAAGAGCTGGTTGCCATTCCGAAAGTTCTGTCTAAAAAGTTCCGACTGTTTTTCTTCCCCAAATTACTAATAAAAACTTTGAAAAGTCACTTTAATAATTGTTTATTGAGAGAGAAATTTATTTATTTTATTTTTATTTGGGTCAATGAGCATAAAAAATGGTCACGCGTTACACGTATAAGCCGCGGTATGCAATGAAACCCAAATACAGATCCATTTGACTCACTACCATCTGTATCTGCATAGCATAAATACCGCACGCACGCACGCGTTTCCTATGATTTGATTTTTCACTCTAGGCGATTTTCCCTATTCTTTTTTGAGTGCCGAGCAAAACCCTAATCGAGTTCGATTGCAACACACCTCCGTTGTTGAATTCCACCTTCTCCGACGAGTAAGCTTTTTCTCTTTAACACATCTCTTTTCATCAAATGTTAATCATCTCACGTTACACTTTTTACTTGGATCCGATCGCGAATATTTCATTTTTTTTCCACGGTTGAATTATTTGTTCCAGCGATTTATGAATTCCATTAGGTTTGCTTGTATTTAGGGTATTTTATTGATACCTTTACCACATTTTTGGCCCGCAATGATTGATTGTCGCATGTACTCGATGTTTTTTTGCTTCTGTACTCTTTTTTGACAAATCTTTAATGAAACCCTGTTTTCTTTCCTAACTGGCCTTATTTCAGTAAATTTCTTGGTAGCTGATTTTGTTGTTCGGTTGATAATATTAAGTTCTTGTTGTATCGGATATCCATAGTTGTATTAAATTCAATGTCTCTATATTAGATGGCAACCAAACCTCTTACAACCGAGGCTATTGCGCTTACGGAAAAGAAGATGGACATGACATTAGGTGTGCTTAATTGAACCTTCTGAAAAATGACTATTTTTTTACTCTTGTTCTTTCTCACATGTCTAATATCCATCACCTGTTGATAATGATAGATGACATAATCAAAATGTCTAAAAATACGAAGAATAAGAAGCCAAGAAGGGTTCTGGTAAGTATCTGTTTTTGAAATTTGTTTTTTTCTTGTTATGTTGTTGCTTTGTAATATTTGTGGTGGTTACCGTTTCACTTGATTTTTATACCCTTACAGAACAAAAGTCAGAAGCTTTCAAACAATTTTACTCAAGATAAGTCTGCAAAGGTCCAACGTTATATGGAATCAAGATCTTCTCTTAGACAGGTGCATTGGTTTATGAAAAGCATAGTCATTTGAAGCTTCTTATATTGTGTTTGTGTACTAATCTCTATTTTTTTTTTTTTTTTTTTTTAAATATTGTAATCAGGGGTCTCTTGCAAAAAGAAGGTCTAATTTCCGGGGAAACCAATTTCCCGCTGCAGTTGAAGTTGCACGAAAAGCTGTTACTGCTCCTCTGCACAATAGAGTCCCTAATCGTAATAGGGTGGCTAACTGGAATAAAACAAGGTATAATTTTGTTGCCTGTGTTTACTGTTAGAATGGGAGAGACATTCAAGGGCTGAACATTTAACCCTGAATGATGTTCTTGTGTGTTGTGGCATTCATATTGATCATTTTGAATTGATTTTTGCAGGTAAAACATGGCCCAACTTAACATGCCTTCCATATCTAAGATTTTTTTTGCCCTGCAAAAGGAGCAAGTTTGACATCATGAATGCGGGCCAGCCATGTTATGGAATCTGAATTTGAATGCTTGCATTATAATCTCATAAAACTGTTGTCCAAACTCATGGTTTGAGTGGATTATGTTGAATGCTACTAAGGATTTTCATGTAGATAATTGGAGTTACATTTGTTGAGCTGGCTGGTGATGCAAATGGGTTACTAGTTAAACGGAGTCTGGTTCAGTGGAAATACATTGCTAGAAAAGATAGCTTAACATTATTTTTGAAGTATCTCATCCTAGTGTGAAGGAGGGTACTACGTACCGTCACTTATGAACAAAAGTCAGGACAATAAATTGTCAATATTTAGTGGCTGCCTCACGACAAACAACTCTGCATTATATTCAGTTGTTTAGAAGCAAGTTTAGTGATTGTGGCACTAACTAACTAAACATGCTTTTTTTTGAGAATTAACTATTTGAAGGCATGAGTCTTCTTAGCATTACATTTATGGTCACACTCCTTTAGACTTGTTCCTTCATTATGAGAATTGGTACTTTTCATTGGCTGTCAGTATCCCTTGTGCTTGGGTTTTGATTCTTGCTGATCTATCCATTTGCTATAAAACTTCTCCAGTATGATATTATATTGGCTCTATCACCCAATGATTTCTCCAAGTTGAGTTAATACTGCAAGGATGCTTGCTATGCAAATATGGGTCATGGGATCATTTTTTCAATAGGGGCCCTCCGTAAATTGCAACATGCCACTTGAATATTATTGACTGATTCTTCTAAGTTAGTTACTGTTTTCAACCAGTGGCCCCATAATTGAAAAGATCTCTGTTCGTTCTGTGGGATTAAGAAAATATTTTTGTGACCAAGAATCTGGAGTCTCTTCTTCATGGGTTTGGCATTGAAGAAGACCTTTGTGATTGGCAATCAAGTAAATCAATGGGGAGTTCTTGTGGGTCTGGTAAACATCGTGGGGGCATGGTGATCACTCTCAATATTTGTTTTGAGCTCTTTTAGTCCACTGCAGAGGTGCCATAAAGTGGTCGCTGATGGGGAAAAACTATCCTCATCATTGTGCAGATAAATTTTCTTCCTACATTACTGTGATATGATCTCTGTGGAAGCTTTAAATTCTTAAGTGGTCTACTTGCATACAACAGCCTCCACAATAAAATGCTTTTTTGGACCAGAGTCAGTTTTGTACTGCAGTACAAGTTGTTGGGTGCTAAGTCCAATCCCACCAAGATGATGTTGCAACTAGCAGGTTTCTGTGGAAATTTTGGAACTTGTTCACCCCCACTGAAACGTTCTTCAACTATGTGGACCAGTGTCCTCTTTTTGCTTAAATTATTTTCTTGTTTCTTTATAGTTGGATATAGATAAAATTTGATGGTAAGTGGCTCAACTTTTCTAGTAAGAGAGGTTATTTAGTGGTGTCTGTTTCTATTGCAAATTTTTTGTGGTACTGGGCATCTTAATGCTACTGATCTTGATGGAGTATTTTAATGTTTTGTGTTTCTGCACCTGGATTACCCTCTTATCTTTTCTGGGTGCAGATTTCGAGTTCCTATAGATCAGAGAAGGGCTGCTAATGGAGGCTTTGCTGCTAAGGTATTTCTTTACTGGTTTTGTGTCTGTTTTCTAGCTTTGTATGCTGTATTCAAGATAAAAAAAAAACTGTCACCATTCTATAAAAATGCCTTTGTATGGCTATGTCTATGTGGATTATTGGTTACTTTTGAATAGGGCAGTGTTTATTTACATATTTAATCTTTTTTAAATGCACTTTCTATTTTATTTTATTTTTGTTTGGGGGCGGGGGTGTTGATGTTGACAACATGAAAATCTGAGGGTAAAAGGACCTTGCAGAAATAAGGAAGCTATCACTCAATGTTGATTATCGATGTGGTCCATGTGCATCTTAATTGAAGTTCGTGCTATTTATCTGTTCATGCCTAACATTTTTCATAAATTTGTGGCAGCAATCACTTCCTTCCCCTCAGAAGCAGCGGGAGAATGTGGATATAGTGCCAAAGCAAAAGCCTCAGACACTGGATTCCCTGTTTGCAAACATGAAGGAGCAAAGAATGAGAATTTTGTCAATGCAGAATAATGTTCTGCAACGCAATGGAGGTGGAAAGAAGAGGCTCCCATGGGGAAGAGGCCGATTTGGCAACTAAGATGTTCACACAATGGGAATTTCATGATATAACCTTTTGAACCTATGTCCTGGCCTGCTGCGTCCTGACTCCTCCTGGGTTGATGCGAGTGAAAAATTTCTCCAGTGCAGAAGAAAACTCTAGATTTTTCCCCCTAGTTAGATGGATTATCTTTCCCCTTTTCATTCGAATGCACTATTTGCTCGTCCGTTGTATATTAGTGTCTTCCGTGACTTAATGTTTGACTGCAATTCTTGTTTGTGGTCTGGTCTGTGGTCTATATGTGGACACAATTCCTAGCAGTTAACAATATAATGTCATTTGAGAAGCCTTTGGTTTATCTGTAATGTTATGTTTTTCTTTTTTGATATTTAGTTATGGTACAGTATTTCTTTGCTAATGTTCAACCACAATGATGAGCTTTTGCGTTTCAAGAAATGGTTGGTCTCTTATGCATTGCTGTTGGGTAAAAGTTTCGACACTAAATAGAAGGCAACTACCTGTAATGAATCTGGTGATGCTAGCCTACGTGATTTGGTGCAAATATAGACGAGTCTTTAAATTAGCTGAACACAAGAAGGTATATGCTCGTTACTCGTTAGTATATAGAAAATATTCGGTTCTCAATTGCAGGATAATTTTGGTTTAAAAAAATGAGTGAAGCCAACATGTTTATTTTTTAAGTTGTGAGTAATGAGGAAAAGTGATGGACGTATGATTGGGGTAGGGAGGGGGGAAAAGTATAAAAATGGTGAAATAAGAACGAAATATGAAAGAGAAAAAAAAAAGGTAAATTATAATTTTATTCTTATAATTTTGGTTTTTTTATTTCTATATTAAGATATTTAATTTTTTTTAAAAAAATTAATAAATTTGATATTTTTATCAATCAATTATTAATTGATCATTCAAATAAATTGAGATATTTAAACTTTCTAATTATTATTTCTTGGAATATTCTCAATTAAAAATAAAAGAGAAGTGGGAAGTTGTTTAAGAAAATAACTTATTTTCATGCGAAAATAAGACAGTCACCTTTTTTACATAGAAATAAAAAGAGAAAAAATCATGTGTAATATAGATTCTTGTGAATAGGTCATGCTTGGAAATAATTTTTTATATCTTATATCTCACATAAGAATGTTATATTTCCAAACTCATTCCCGATAATAAATTTGTACAACTCCAAACAAATTTCACCTTAGCAATTAATTCTCTCTGAACAATCTACTAAGTCATTACTTCCTTAAGAAAAATAATTTTAAAAACAATAAAATTATGAATAGTTTGTTAATTTTTGTTAAATATTTTTTAACATATGAAAAATAGAAAATGTATTGATAAAGTAATATTTTTTATTCTATCAACAAATTTTAACATAATTTGATAATAATTAAAATAAAAGTCATTATTGATGTTTTTTCATACCTGTACGTATCAGTCCGTGTATGAAGTTTGATTTTATTTCCTGAATTTTGAAAATCTTTAGCCGTTTAAAGGAAAATGGTATTGAAGTGGTTGAGTCCTCTAGAAAGACTACGATTAATCGAATTCTCTGCGCGTGAAATTGAAAAGTTCAAGTACTGTTGAACAATTAGATCCTGACAAGCGTTTGCGTGATAGAGGTATGCCATTGCCACCTTGCTGCCATATTATCAGAACTTAAATAAGAGAGGTAATGCAACAATCATAATACCAATGGTAACGACTAACGAGAGACTTTTTTATCGGCTGAAATTTTAATAATCTTACTAATTTCGAAATTAAAATTCACTAAACGGAAGGCATAGCCTATATATTTATTAACATACTGATAAAAAATACAATAATTTAATAGAAATTCATTTGGAATCAATGAATCCTTTGACCTTAAAATTCAATTCCCGTTGTACGCCACGCAACTACTCATGTTTTTCTTTTCATATTTTTCGTAAGGTATCATTATATATATACTTTTTATCATTGACTTGTTTCTTCACAGATATATTCTCATCACTAATCCACCTGTTATATAATTTTTAAGTTGTTACCTTTTAAAGAAAAATCAATTTTATAGGTTTTTGTTCGATGAATCCCGTATTTTTTTATTTTATAACACATATTTCATGAGATTTTGTATTAATTTAAAAAATTCTTTTTTTTTTTAATTTCCTTAATGCAGTCAAATTTATCCAATTAATCTTGAATATAATGATATATTTGTAAATTGTTAAGTAAAATTTCTTTAATTAAGTTATTCTTAAGATTAAAAAATTCCAATTTTAAATACCTTTGTTGCATTTTAATTTATATTTTATTATTATTGATAAGTATTTTATATAATACACGAGATTCGTACTAATCTACACATATCTTAATCCGATTAAAAACTACTCGAATGAATCACACTTATATAAATTATTCAGATGTATTGTTTATTAGAATTGTATGCAAAAGTTGACATATTATGTAGAACCATATTTTGAACAACACAATCAAGATTTTAGCTCAGTTTTACAAGACAAGTGAGTTTTTATAAATTTTTTTATATCTATTATTGATATTTACGAATAAGAAAACGAATAACACAACATCGAGGTAATGTGGTTCAGAATTTATTTATTTTTGAACCATGGAGCTTGAAAAGCATGTGGAATTGCACGTGGTTTCGTAGGAGATAATAGAGAAAAAAAAGAAATTATGGAGGCCCCATGCCCCTCTCACATTTTTTTAATTGCTTTGTGAAGGAATGTGATGAATGAGGAAACAATAATGAGGTGGTTGCTTGGTGAGTGGTGAGGAGAAGCCAAAGAGAGTGAGAGAGGTATGGATGATATTATGTTATGTGGGAATGGGAAATTGCCCATAGAACATGCCATTGCCATGGATCATGGATGTTAGATTTAGAGAGTGAAAATGATTTTTGGTGTCTTCGAGTCGACTCATTTGAAATGCATGTGATTGTTATGTGATTTGGTAGCTGCACATGGTGCCATCGGCTTCCTCAATTTCATATTCTCATCTATGTTGAGTAAACTTTTGAGGTAAAGTTTTACATTAGATAAAAATGAAAAAATTGAGCATTATATAAGTAACGAAAAGATCCATAAATCTGAATCTTAAGATTTTGTGTTAAGGTGTAATGTATAATTTACTTATATGATTACTTTGATGTGAATCTCTCTGATATTTATCCTCTCAATTTTCCAACACTCATCACCCAAAAATTGATTTATTATTTCTTTTAGCCTCCCCTCTCCAATTCTCTTTTACTTAATACAATTTTTCAGAATACATTTTACATTATAAAATTTCATCCATTATTTTTTAATGAAAGTATTTTTAAGAATTATTAAGTCATGATATTTATTCTGTAATGAATAGTTAATTTAACTTTATTTTGTTAATTTTTACTTCTTTTAAATATTATTTCTAAATTTTAATTTAATTCAAATTTAAAATCTTGTCTGTGTTAGTAGTGAAAACGATTGCCCAAAATCTCTACCATCGATTTTATACATAAAAAGTTAATTATACTTATGCTAAAAAAATTCCCACCATAAATCATGGTGGCAGGGCCTGCAGTCAAATAATGACGACTGTGGTGTATGTAAGGACACACAAAATCCGCGATAAGAATAATTATCTTATTTTAACGTTAGCCATCGACTGAACTTAACATAGAAGTAATTGAACAAAGGTAGAAATTTTCGCGGATGCAAAGATATATTGTTACGATAGCGACAAATACCCCCAGCAGCAAGTTGACAGTTATCGTGATGTATCAATAACTTATAAATGGTATTAGAACTTAGAAGAGAACTGAGATTTATTAGGAAATAATTTTATTAAAATAATTTTATTCTTTCTTTTAAATCTAATAAATGTATTATTAAGTCTTATATATTATTTATTGTTGGATAAAATTGGAATAAATATTTAAATATCTCATTAAAAAGTGTTAACATCAGTTTTTTTTTAAGATTAAAATTATAATGATTTTTAGAGGAAGGGAGTATAATGTAATAGAGAGAGTTTGAATTGACTTTAGGGCGCAAATATATTGTATATAGTAGCAGTATATTGTATCTATCCTCTCGGATTTGAATTGACTGTTAATTACTGTTGGTGAATTATTACAGTTGAACAATTGGAGACTCTGGTACTAACAACATAAGTATACTTATTAAACACATAAAAACATAATAACAACAGAAGTAGGACGAGATACATAGTACAATTTTAGACTATGGAGGGTCAACCTCTACCCAATACCCAACGCTCGACTTTGATTGGAACACATAAAAACATAATCAAGTTGGTTGATGATTACAAAACCTAAATTCATTTAAAACATATTATGTTGTTTTTTTTATGCCCTTAAAATAGAATGTAAAGCATATTTAAAAAAAAAGATGGGGCTCAAACACTTCCATTCTTCCAATTACCATATTTGGCCCAGCTTATTTTAAACTTATATACTTTAAAGTTGAAGTTAAAAATAAAAGCTTAAAATGAAAAGTAAAAATTGTTTGTCAATTTTAATTTATTTACTTAAAAGCTCCTTAAATTTGGTAAAAACAAAATAATATAGAAGTAGTTTTATTTAAAACTATCTTATCCAATGAAAAAGGATATCTGTAAAATAAAAAAATATTGTTTAAAACAACTTTCCATTTAATTTTCTAATTATTTTTATAAATAATTATAAAAAAACATCATCTTATTATCATACCATTTTATTTAAAATAACTATATAAAAATAAAGAAAATAAACATGTTACATCAAGTAATCGTTTCCTATATGAATTTTTAAACATAAAAATATGATATATCTAAAGATATTTGTAAAATTAAGTGAGAAAATGATTAAAAAAATCATGTATTTTAAAATAAATAGATCTTGGAATAATATAATATATAAGATGATAAACAAAAGTGTGTATATATATAAGTTTCCATACGGATTCGAACAATGGCTATTTTAAAATAAGCTTTGGAAAAATTTCTCTTAAGCCAGATTTTGTAGCCTTTTAAAGAGCTACATTGATAATTGTTCTCTAAAAATAAATTAATTATATTTTTAAGAATTTTTATTAATAACTTATAAGTAAAAACTTAGCTAAAAATAAGTTGGACTAATCACAATCATACCTTTCATTCAAAAGTTTCTTTGAACGTATTCAAACCATTTTTATTAACGTTATGAGCTATATCATTTTAGGCACTCTATTTTTTTTTTACCACTATGAATCAAATAAATGCTTCAAATATCTTGAGAGAAATAATTTATTGTTGATTCATTCCTTTTCATGTTTAAGATGGTTTGTGCGAAAAAATAAACACATTAAATGTTTTAAAGTTTAGTGTAAACTTTAAAATCTAATAGTTCTTCAGGATTAGTCACACATACTTAACAAGTGTGTCTTTCTTTAAATATTTCCATCTTTTTTAGGATATGTTTAGAAGGAAGGAGATAAATGTTGTATTTTTTTGGAACTCGTACCTTTTACATTTTATTTCAATTCAATTTTTTTTTCTATTTTTATCATTCTTAAAAATGATGAAAAGTCATGATTTCAATTAGATTCACACAAAAGATCTAGAGTTTGTTATGTTGAACCCTTAAGTCCAATGACCCATACTACTAGTTTATTTGAACTTATAAGTTAAAAATAAAAATAAAGAGTAAAAAAATAAAAAATAATGGTCAATTTTAATTTTTAACTTAAAAATTCCTTTTAAGCCAAAAGTTGTTTAATAAAATATTTCAAACGTTTTAATTTTATTTAAAACTACTTTGTTCAATGAAAAAATAAATATATAAAATAATATTATGTAAAGCATATCAATAATTAAAACACACATAAGACACAAAATCATGATCACTCCAAACGACATTTCCCCCATGATACTGGGAGGAGCTATTCTCACACTAAGAGAAACCAATCCCGGAGTCCCATTGTGAAACCAATTTTACAATATTAAGAAATTACCCATCATCCTAACTCATAAATGTTCCTCCAGAAACCTAGAGGATAGAATGTTATGGATATATCCTATCTATGGGCTTTCTTTAAGATGGCATTTAAAGGTATATTATATATGGCTGAAAGTCTGAAACAATAGAAAGAGATATTTTACTAATTATTAAAACTGCATAAGTCTAATTTAAAAATTTAATGTATATAAAGTAAGTCAACTTTAAAACATAATTCACCAAAATTAACGTTAAACTATTTTAAATATTAAAAATTAATAAATATTAATATTTTTAATGAAAAATTTTAAAAAAGACTAAAAATAACATATTTCAAAAATATGAAAAATTATTATTTTTTATAGTTTAACATATTAAAATAAATAATTATGAAATATAATAAATTAAAAATAACCTTAAATCATTTTAAAATTTAAAAGTTAAGAAAATATTAATATTTCTAAAGAAAAATTTAAAATAACAAAATGAAACATGATGAATCAAAAGTTAATAAACTATTGCCTTTAAAAGAAAAAAAAAAAAAACACAAGTAATATCCAAAAGAAAAGCATCGCAATCAATTAAAACAATATTGCAGAATTGGTTAAGAATTTGTTGACCAGCTCAAACCTAATTTATTTAAAAGTCTATACGAAAGCAGAGTCACGCCAACGCAAGAGGCAGAGGCAGGTTCTCCACCACACCATTCTCTCTACGTGCAAGTCAAAACCGGCATTCCTACGAGTCACAAACTTCACCGAACTTCCGTATAAATTATCTTCTTCTCTTCCGTGATTATTACTGAAAGAGGAACAGAATAGTCACAGCGATGGCACAGAAGAGATTCATCATCGAGGTCGAGAAGGCGAAGGAGGCGAGCGAAGGAAGGCCTTCGAGAGGACCTGTCTATCGTAGCCTCTTCGCCAAGGATGGATTCCCTGCTCCTACCCAAGGTCTCGATAGTTGCTGGGACGTTTTTCGGTTAGTTCATCACTTCAATTTCACATCTCTTCATTTTCTTCTTTTAATTTCGATGCAGAGATCAGATCAATAATCTTCTCAACTTAATTTCATGGAATCTGGATTTCTAGATTGGACTTCAGTTGAAAGCTTATGTTGCCCCATGCTATTATCGTTGTTGCTTTTTACGTTCACTATCAGAAGATGTATTTCCACTAATTAAGTACAAATCGGATGCGCTAATTTTAATTTCTTGAATTGTTTTGCTAACTTGCCTAGCAAAGCTCTCTGATCTGTATCAGACTGTCGAGTGAGCTATCATTTAGAGCAGTCAAAGTATTCATTTCGTAAATGAGAGCTTGTTTTTCGGTTTCTCCACCTTTTTTTTTCTTCCAACATTGAAATAAATGTTGTGAACTTTGCCTGTGCATGAAGAGGACTTGTGTTACGGCTTCATTTTACTTAATTTAGGATTCAAAGTCCACGACATGTGTTACTCTAGATCTCTGTTTCAATCAACGGAATTTAGGGCTTGCATTGCTGAAAATATTAGTCAATTCAGTTCTGAATGTGTTTGTGTGGTACTTTTGCAGATTGTCTGTTGAGAAATATCCATCAAATCCAATGCTCGGTCGCCGGGAAATTGTGGATGGGAAGGTGAAGTCTCATATACCAATTAAGTCTTGTGTTCTGGAAATTTTCTTGACATTGCTCGATCATTTTTTGCTTTTAACTGACTTGAATGCTCTTTTGTTTTTTTTACTCCGTAGCCGGGCAAGTACAAGTGGCTAACATACAAAGAAGTATATGACCAGGTGATGAAAGTTGGGAATTCTATCCGCAGCTGTGGTTATGGAGAAGTAAGTCAGCTGTGTCTTTCTTACCAGAAAATGAAGCATTTTTTCCCAGTTGTTTCAGTAGTATTATTAGTCATTCCAAATTCTTGGATTTACAGTACATGTTGAGTTGTTTACTTGCTCAAAGTTACAACCAACATTGACGTGTAATTTACATGCTTTCATGCCATTGACAAAATTCAAACACCATATGTTCTTGGTAATGTGGCTATCTGCATGTGCATGAATAGCTCAAGAGTGAATCAGAACCATGGTCATGTGAGTTCAAGTGCTTGGCTCTTTGACACAGATGTCCTTTTGCACCTAAGTTTGCATATTGGGTCCTTATTTTATATGATTTTGATATTTCATATTTGCACCTAAGTTTGCATATAATTCATATATTGCCTGGTTTGCAGGGTGTAAAATGTGGTATTTATGGTGCCAATTCTGCAGAATGGATCATGAGCATGCAGGTACATTGTATTTTGAATTTGCTTCCCCTGTTTTCTTCCGAGTTTTTTCCATCTTAATTTTTCTGCTCACTCTATATGTTGGAGGTTTCTATTGTATTATTTAGATGTTGATATGTTGATTTTTGCTTCTATTTTGTGCTGAGTATTTATTGTTATTTCTATGTCTACTGTATTGTTTCTTTGGTAGTTGGATTTTTGTAGTCCTTATTGAGATTAAAGGAGAATAAGGTATTTCTTGATTGAAGCTTTGTTTCTTATATTGAATATCCACTATCTGCAGAGAGTTCCACTTCTTTTAATTGTTGCTCTATTCTTATGTTGTGCCGGTGATGGGTATCCCTGCTCACCTAACAATAATGTTGCCAAACTAGCTTCTTCCACTTGATGGTTTTTAACATATTGGCAAATAATTGCAGGCTTGCAATGCTCATGGACTTTATTGTGTTCCTTTATATGATACCTTGGGTATGTTCCCAGCTTCATTAAAATGTTTCTGCAACATGGTGACGGTTATATATTCAATTGCAATCAAACTTGCTTTCCATAACTGTTGTGCACAAGAGTTGCTACTATCAAGGGACAATAGTCTCAAAAGCTTTAATGTTGTGTGAAAAGTTACAACATTTATGGTCATGTGACATTTTCAAGTAACTTTTACCACCAAATAATAAGTTCACTACTTTATGAACTTTTGAAAAACTTACCTGTTTAATGTACATCTTTTTGAAAAATTATGTCAAGTGCTAAACTCAAACATCTATAGAGAACCTTTGTGACTATTTTGTATTTTTTATTTTTATTTTGTAATTTTTCTCAACAAATAAGTAAGTTCACTAATCTGTATCCTATTGAAATTCTCACCTAATTTACGAACAAAGTCCTTTTGAAAAATAATGCAAGTAAAGAACTTACACTAAAACCTGTCACTTACCTAAAATTGTGAGAACTTTTCTAACAATGATAAATTTTTTGAAGTTAACTGCCATGCAGTAAACTCAAATGTTGCATGGTACTGGGAGAATATCTCATTGTACAAATATTCATTTTTCAAATTAAACTTATATTTGTCATTTGCTTTGACACTCTCATTTATATGACATAGGTGCCGGGGCTATAGAGTTTATTATATGCCATGCAGAGGTCTCAATTGCATTTGCAGAAGAAAAGAAGATACCTGAGGTTCTCCTTCAAAACACACTGTTTTATAGCAGTTTAATTGTCTGGAAGAATTTGAGAATTGTGTACATTCTTTTGTAAATAGTCAGTCTTACCCATATATTTGTTTTTGAAACTTTTCAGCTATTGAAGACATTTCCAAATGCAACAAAGTATCTCAAGAGTTAGTTTTGTTGATTCTCTCCTTTCTTTCCTAAAATGCTTATGCTTCAGAAAGAAGCATTCATTTTTATGTCTTTGTTTCAGCAATTGTAAGCTTCGGAAAGGTTACCCCTGAACAAAAGCAAGAAGTTGAAAATTCTGGGTTGGCAATATATTCATGGGATGAATTCTTACTAGTGGTGGGTTATTAATTTCAAGTACTATTATGCTTTATCCACAAGTTGTACATACTTGGCATTATCTGTAATTTCTAGACAGAAAAGATGTATCACAAGCTTGATCCACCTGCAGTTGGTAAAATAGTGGCATATGTGGAAAACAATTAATTAATATAACTTTTTTGTGCATTGGAAATGAAAAAATAAGGATGGTATCTTATAAATGGAAACTTGGGATTGTTTGGTTTGACCAATTTATGCAGTTACATATACATTGGAATTTATTTTTCTGAGGTTAATTTCAGTCATGACCTCTAGGAAGTAATTATGTCTTTTGCTTCTTTGGATATTTTGTGGTTCCCATTCCTAATTCAATTTTTAATATTTGCCACAGGGTCAAAATCAGAGTTTTGATCTTCCTATTAAGAAAAGGAGTGACATCTGTACAATAATGTATACTAGTGGAACTACTGGTGACCCCAAGGGAGTGTTGATATCAAATGAGAGTATTATTACTCTCTTAGCTGGGGTTAAGCGACTGTTGGAGAGTGTAAATGAACAAGTATGTCGTTTTGTTTCACTACT
>PYAF01001075.1:559193-574689 GCA_007407185.1 Glycine tomentella | reverse complement strand
TGCCACAGGGTCAAAATCAGAGTTTTGATCTTCCTATTAAGAAAAGGAGTGACATCTGTACAATAATGTATACTAGTGGAACTACTGGTGACCCCAAGGGAGTGTTGATATCAAATGAGAGTATTATTACTCTCTTAGCTGGGGTTAAGCGACTGTTGGAGAGTGTAAATGAACAAGTATGTCGTTTTGTTTCACTACTCCTGCATTATACTCGAAAATACATGAATATACAGTGAACTCCCAATATGCAATTTCATTTCATTCAAGTTACTGATAATAGTCCCCCTTTCAGTTTTAGGAGAGGAATGCTTAACTATCCTTTCTTTGACTCATAATCTTCCCTCCTTTTTCCTTCCTTGCAGTTGACTGAGAAGGATGTATACATATCATACCTTCCACTTGCACATATATTTGATAGGGTCATTGAGGAGACATTCATATGGCATGGTGCTTCAATAGGTTTCTGGCGTGGGGTGAGTATATGTAGTATAACTGTCATTACGAAAAATGAACATTTGATATAATAATTGAACTTTGGATTTGTTTGATCCCCCCCCCCCCCCCCCAAAAAACAAAGTTGAACTTTGATTTTGGAATATGATCATCATTTGCTCAATCGCTGTAGGATGTCAAATTGTTAATTGAAGATGTTGGGGAACTAAAACCAACTATTTTCTGTGCTGTTCCCCGTGTGCTTGATAGAGTGTACTCAGGTAAACTCATGATTGTTGACAGTTTGATGATCTTTCCATAATCATACAATTTTGATGGTAAAATTATGATTTCAGTATGACAAAGCTACTCTGCAAATTATTTATTGATCATTGGAGTAGCATTTTTCTTACTTTTCTTTTTCATTTTTCTTCCTCCTCCTTCCCAACTGGGAAAAAAATGCATTCTCTCAACCCCCATCTGATACACAGGTTTGACACAGAAGATTTCTTCAGGGGGCTTCTTGAAGAAGACATTATTCAACTTTGCTTATTCATAGTAAGTTCTGCTTTTTTAAATAGTTTCTTGACTTGAGTATAGGTGAAATCATGACAAACCTGCAATGAACTGTCATGAATCCTCTGTAAGATATTAGGGAACTAAGATTGTTCCCATATGAATTCACTTACAAATTCATATTAGATTAATATGAATTTTTATTAGGTTGTACTTGTATGTAAATCACTGGTGTCCTCTCATTAGGCACTTGAATATTCTTTTTATTTTTGGTAATTAGCTCTGTTTGTTACCAAGAGCTCGACACAAAGAGAGTAGAAGTCGACCGAAACTGACCTGAGAAAAGGTAGTTAAACAAGACATAATGGAGTGAGATATAGATTGGCGGATGATATGTCTTAGGACGGAGTGGAGAAAAGCTATAAGCTTGGTGGAGGGTTAAACCTATTAGTAGTTCTATATTCCAGTCGTTCCTTTTTTTAGTTCTTTTCCTCTTCTTTCCTCCTCCTTTCACCCCTCTTTTATTTTAGTTTATTTTTCCTTTCTTTTGTCTTTTTTCCATTTTTTCTTCCCCTCTCCTTTTCTCTTTCTTTGTCTTATTTCCGATTTATCATTGAGTTCATCTACCACCGATCCCAATTAACTTGGGTTAAAGGTGTTGTTGATGTTGATGTTGATGATGTTGAGCTTTGCAATATTCTAATAATGCAAATTCTGAAATTTGATTGCAGTAAGCTTAATAACATGAAGAAAGGGCTTAGACATGGAGAGGCATCTCCACTTCTTGATAAAATTGTGTTTGACAAGGTTTTAAAATTTATAAAATTTGAACTTCCCAGCCCCTTGGTATGACAGGTTTTTTTACTCATCACAATTTTACTACTTGATCAGGTAAAGCAAGGTTTAGGGGGTAGAGTCCGTCTTATTTTGTCTGGAGCAGCACCTTTATCTGCACATGTGGAAGGTTACTTACGGGTGGTGACTTGTGCTCATGTCCTACAGGGATATGGTATGCTCTTTTTAAATATGAAAATAAAACTTACACCATGCTATCATTTTTATTAAAATCATATTATTAAACAAATTGTAAATACTCCCATTTAAGTTATGCCTATTAAACTAAACTATTTTTGTTTTACAATTGTTTATTATTATTTTCAAAAGTAAAAAAGAAAGACAGATTTGAATCTGGAGCTAATTCTACTTCCATGTAAACATATATATGCTCATAGTTGAAATTATTTTTTTTATAAAAGAAAATAGTAGTATTTTAATCTGAGAATTTCAGATCTTATAATATTTCTAAAGAGTATCTGTAACAGTTCAAAAGAAAACTAGGTAGAATGCAGCCAGTTTTAAAATTGCGTTTCTCATAATCACTTAAAATTTAACAAACAAGTTCTTATTTCATATTTTAGTCACAGGATATCAAAAAGAAAACCAAAAATTGGTTTGAAACTAACTAGATGTACTAGGACTTTTCACATATTTCTTAGCGGAGGTTTAATTAGTGGTAGTTTGTGTAAGTAATTAGTTTATGTGCAAACATGTGCACACAGTAGAATCTACTTTTATGTTTATATTATACATTCTAATTTTGGATTTTGAATGGTAATTATATGGGTCTAAAATTGTTCTTGATTAAATTGATTAGGGAAATGGCAATTAGCTAATACTTCTAGATTTATTTCTTATAAATATAAATACAAATTATGTCTGACTAAAATATACATGGAAGTTATTCTGATGTCTTGTCACTCTAATTCTGTGTATATATGCATAAGAATGATAAGATATTGTAGACATCTTATCCTTATACTAGATTATGGCCTTGATGTGCTTCTGTTAAAATGAAAATAGGTCTGACTGAAACCTGTGCGGGAACCTTTGTCTCATTACCAAATGAAATAGAAATGCTTGGAACAGTGGGCCCTCCTGTACCAAATGTGGATGTGTGCCTGGAATCTGTTCCTGAAATGGGATACGATGCCCTAGCAAGTACACCTAGAGGAGAAATTTGTGTAAAGGGAAAAACCTTGTTTGCAGGGTACTACAAACGTGAAGACCTCACCAAAGAGGTTCTGATTGGTGAATGGTTCCATACAGGTTATTTCATTTATGTTTTCCAAAATTGAGGTTTATATTCTTATATTAGTTGTTGGGTTGGGTTACAATTTTCCTTTTATTCACAAATGATATATTCAACAGGGGATATTGGAGAGTGGCAACCTAATGGAAGCATGAAAATTATTGATCGGAAGAAGAATATATTTAAGCTTTCACAAGGAGAATATGTTGCTGTCGAAAACCTGGAGAATATTTACGGTCAAGTTTCTTCTATTGAATCTGTATGTCCTGACTCCTGAGAATCCTATTCCTTCCAATGGTTTTGGTGTCCTAACTTGTAGTCAATTTATTACCAAAATCAAGTTGGAAACATATCTAGAAGATCAGAAAATGTTACTCATATACTTCTAGAGCTGATGAACTGAGTAGTTCAGGAGAGAATTACAAAACTGAGACAAATGGGACCAATTGTGTGACTAATCCCTTGGTTCAGCTTAATATTTTTTATTATGAAGTTCAAACTAAACAGGCAGCAGAATGATCCCCAGTTTGCTTTAGTTTATGCAGGCACACCTACTTTTAGGCTTGGATATTAACCTTTAGTCCCCAAACACATCCAAATTGCATTTGCTTCTTGTAGGACATATTATTCTTTAACAATATAGAAATTTTCACATCAGCATGTGCACATGTATGTTGGCCATAGTCCTATGTTCCCCAGTATTGGTGCATGTTGATCTATATTAGTGATTTAGTGAATGTTCACATTCTGTAGTTCAGTATCATCATTTGATCAAGAGCTATAAGACCATTCCTGTGGCATGTATCTGTACAACTATTTGTTCTAACATCCACGCCAAAAATGAATGATGATGTCAAAAGGTTTAGTCCAGTGCAAAAATAGTAAGCTTCACTTTATGAGCTGACAATGTTCTGCATTCTCTATTTCAGATATGGGTTTATGGAAACAGTTTCGAGGCCTTCCTTGTGGCTGTTGTTAACCCCAGTAAGCAAGCACTTGAACATTGGGCCCAAGAAAATGGTCTATCCATGGACTTCAATTCTCTCTGTGAAGATGCTCGAGCAAAAAGTTACATACTTGAAGAGCTCTCAAAGATTGCGAAGGAAAAGAAGGTTTTTTTTTTTTTTTTTTTTTACTTAGTTTACTTTGCTTACCATTATTCTAATTTGTTATGTTTGGAGTATATGTATGTGTGTATCTTGATAAACTTTCACATCATTCTACAGTTGTTTTCTACAACAATCAAGATTCTTTTAATTCACATACAATATACTTTTCAAATAAACAATAACTTTTTTTGGTAATAATATTAACATGAAATATTTTGTCTGGTCTTGCACTGGTTTTAAATGACCTTATCCTATATTTAAACGTGTTTGTACAAGTACATTTCCTGAAGCTTTGTGGGATGGTGATATATTTGGCAGTTGAAAGGTTTTGAGTTTATAAAAGCAGTTCACCTTGACCCAATTCCATTTGACATGGAACGTGACCTTATCACTCCAACATACAAGAAGAAGAGGCCACAGTTGCTTAAATACTATCAGGTACAAGTTGTCAAATTCTCAGGATTTCATTTCACTTCATATTGAATAGAATAGGGCTTAAAGTGGATAACCTTTATAGATGGAATGTTATTGCCCTCTCTCCTCTCCTCTTCCTTTGTTTCCTCATTACTGAACAACAAATAAAAAGGTTGGGAAATCTCAGTCATATATTTTGTTGAATGTATTAGCCACTAAGTGTGATCAAAATCAATATGGTCTTGTGGTTGGTTGTATAGTGTTTGTTGACCTTCCAATGGGAAAGTCTAGTATAGTTGTGCAAGATAGATTTTGGTTTAGCCTATCTACTAATACTTTAATATCATTGTTTAAAAATGGGAAAAGGCACACAAATACACAATCATATTGTTCCCAATTTATGTGAGGAGCAAATCTGGAACATGCATTTATAGTCGCGACCACTTAAACTATCACATATGCATGGCCAAGTTGCCAAGATATTTTCATCTAAACTCACAATTTATGTCCACACTCCACCCACACACACACATACAATGCTTCTGCTCAGATGTTTATACGTAGTTATGTACTAGCAGATGTGAAATCAAACCACTCCACACGGTAGCTGAATCCTATGCAATTTTGAATGTCTTCTGTGTTTGTTTAATTAAACATGCAAAAGTGTATT
Source organism: Glycine tomentella (assembly GCA_007407185.1). Lineage (NCBI taxonomy): Eukaryota > Viridiplantae > Streptophyta > Magnoliopsida > Fabales > Fabaceae > Glycine > Glycine tomentella. Next base: position 569,459 of record PYAF01001075.1, on the reverse strand, counting down.
GGAAAAATGAATGTTCGTGTGTATCTGTGTGGGCCCGTTGTAGAAATGAATTGTGTGGGTTAGCCTCTTGTTAGTTACGAGCGTGAATTTCTGTGTTGTCGCTTTGCGTTCAAATCTAATTTTTCTAGTACTGACTGCAGCATTTTTATTTTGTGCACAGAATGCCATTGACAACATGTATAAGAATGGAAGTAAACCCAGTGCCTGAGACCTGATTTGGGAGTTAATGCCATGGAGATAATTTATTTTCTGTATGTGATAGTATTTGTCTCCGTTCAATTGTTTCCTTTTGGTGACTGTATATACGCTGAGTAGTTACATATGGATACGTCAATAGTACAAATGCCTCATCATTTATTTCGATTTCTTTTCTTTTTCACGTCATATTATCTATTATACAGGACATATCTAAGGTATCTCTCCTCTTTTTCTATCTCTAGGTGTATTGGAGTATCCATGAATCATTGTTACATATATAGTTATTTAGAAATGGCAGATAATATGCCATGCGTAGCTTTTGTTCAACTGCAGACATGAAATATAAAACTATTTTTAAACTTATAGCACTCCTTTTTTTAAGTATTTTTCTTTTAGCTTTTCTCAAACACCTACAAATTTATAATGTATTTTTGTAATCAAGCACTTCTAGTTGAAAAATTGTCAAAAGGTAAACTGAATTGAACCTATAAATGTCCTGTGTAACAGGATCCATTGAAGTTCAAAGAAAAATATGCACGAGGTTGCAATTCTCCACACCACCGTTCGTTGCTATTGAAATGTTTGCACATAGATACGTTTTATTCCGAAGGAAGCATGGAACCAAGACTTCAATGTGATGGCTTATTGAAGAACAGTTAAGAGAATTCATGAAAATTTAAACATATGAAGCCTAATATTTCTCAATATAATTTTTAAAAAAGTAAGGAACCTCTTTTCTAATTCATTTAGAAAATTATCTGGTATCTATCTTTGGTTTTAATGGATAAAAATATTTAGAAAAATCTGTGTGGGTCCCACTAAAATATAGAGCAAATCTACATTTTTTTTAGTATATGTTTGGCTTCACATCTAAATATAATTTTAAGAAACTAATAATTAACTGTAAATCTGTAATTTTTACATTTTAAACATGATTCGTTCTTTTTCAACTGTTTCTAAATACACTGTGAATCAATACTACGTAAATTTGACCTGATAGATACACATCGATGATATACGCCTGTACGTGAGATAAGTATCCGAGAGATTAGTGTCTGTGCTCTTGGAAGTTGGAAGCTTGATATTATTTTGTGTCCGGCAGAGCTAACTCTAATACCACTCATAATTCAGAATTTTCATGCCTACAGTTACACATGCAAATGTCATGACTGAATCATCATCCATCATGCACGAACTGAGTTTGAAATGTTCTGTCTCTTTGACGTTATTTGAGAAGAAGAAGAATCCACGAAGGCAAGAATATACTAGTACGAAATGTAGAATCAATCAACATAGTATGCAAGTATTTTAAATTAATCCAGAACTGAAATATAAAGTTATTTTCTAAATAGGTTACAACGCGAACCAATAAAAAATTAATACTTTCTATATCGACTCTCATCACAGTTGCGGTAGTTTATGTATATATATATTTTTAAAATGTTGTACTAAAATACACTGCTACTTACACTTTCACTATAGTCGACCATTTGAGTCTCGTCCGACAGACTCACTCGAAGAATCCATAATACTAGGGTCGAACTGTGCTACTCAATGGCAACCTATAAAATCGGGCATGTTTGACCTGCTTGATTGGCACAATGGGCTAATCTGGACTCCTTAAATAGCACAAAAAAAGGGTCTCGTCTTGCCCAACCTAATTAGTTATGTTTAACTTTCACTTTCAATTGCCACATTTTCACGACCAATTAGATACTTGAATAGTGGTCATGCTCATGCAAATTAAGCATCTATTACCCACCCACGAGTTCTAACTTCTAAGACTTCCCTTTACATTTTCAATACCAGCATCCCAAGTCAATCAAACAAAGTCAATGCACGGACATAATGTGAATCTTGGAGCGGATTCATTTGAAACAAAAATTTCTTACATAATTAAACAAATATTAATAAATATTTTCTAGAATATCAAATAATTTAATAACACAATAAAAAAATATTAATATTATGATAAACTGAGAATGAGATTCTTGGACACAACAGTTGAGAAGAACAGGATCAAAAGATTGTTGAAAATTCCTAGCTATGTAGGCTGGGGCTGAATTTCTCCAGCTTCAACTCCGCATGACTCTTTCTTTTTTATTTCTTTGCCAAATGGCCAATCATATCCCTCTCTATTAAACATTTTTAATCTTAAATTCTGAAAACCAACGCCTGGCCATAATAAATTAGAAAGGGAATTATATTAAACCAACCTTAAAAATAAATCTTGACTAAAGTTCTCAATTTCTTAACCCATGAAAGCAAGAAATGGAGCTTTAACATATAGGAGGCCTGATGCAAAATTATCGGAAAGAATGCTTAAAATTTTGTAATATGATAATACAATAAGTGTATTTGAATTAATTTCTTACAATTATTCTAAAATAATGGAGAAAATGATCATGTAGTCGAAAATATTTTTCTGATAAAATTTTCATGGGCATTGACAGCTGATGATATATCATATCGTCTGTATTATTGAAGCGGCAATCGTATAGCTTTCCTTCCTCAAGCGTTTATACAAATGAATGCAGTACTGATGTATGCAAATCCCGAATGTATGCATCAATGACTCATCTAATAGATAAGCTCATGGTGTTGACTGTTTTGAGTCTTATCAATCTGGTCAATTTATGTAAAAATATCAATATAATTTTATATTGAAAGATCTAAAAAATATATAAACTGAAATTAAGATACTTTTATTTTTTTAATGTGATATTTTAATTTAATTTAACCCAACATTTATTCATTTTCAATCTTTATATTTGGTTAAAAAAGTAAAAATGAATGCTCTGTAATACTTACCCATGTTATATGCAAAACAGTTACCATAATGATAATGTTATTTTGCTTTAAATATGACAATATTTTAATTTTATTTACATTAATTAACCTTGAACAATTATAAATATGAGAGTAGCAAGATATTTTGATATATAAAATCAGAAAAGAAGGTTCTGGAAGAATTAGGATGCGTAATGCTTTGTTTGCTGCATGCCCTTAATTCCTTGGACACTTGTTGGATAACTGTGGCTATGATGTTGTCAACGGTGCAGAAGCACTCTCCCAATGAAATGGCCACGTTTACACCATTTTCATTTTGCCGCCTATACAATACCATCCTATTCCTAACTTCAATATTCTTTAATTTCTTCAAAAGCAATCCCCACTTTCTGGATCCTATTCCTCAAACAAGACATGCAGCTTACTTACCACCGTCCTTCTGTCTAAAACATCCATCCCCTCTCTTTACTATTCTATTCAATTTATGCATTTCATCTGCGTTTCTATTTTGTCGTCCAATTCCCATACATGTTTCTTATGAAATTCGAGCCCAATCGGCCAATCGACTGGTTCTATGAACTAGTTAATTTTTGGATCAAATATGTTTAGAATTCATGTAAAATTAAAAAAAAAATATTAATTTAATTCTCATATAATTTTTTATTAATTTAATTTCAATAAAAATAAACACATTTTTTATGCTTCTTAATAATAATTCCGTGTTATACTTATACTGAAATTTGACTTGACTAATAAAGTTGCACTTAATTTAATTATAAATAAATTAAATAATTTGTAGTGGTTAAAATATTTGAAAATGAATTAGATAATTTTTTGGGGTTAAAAATCTAAAAAATTATATTTTACTATTTTTTGAACAGTTTTCTTACCCTTTCTCATAAATCATAAGGCAATGTAACACAATAATGATTTCTGATATTTTTTTAGTATACTTAAAAAGGTAAAGAGAAAAAAAAAATAATTAAATCTAAAAATAACATAAAAAATATCTAATAAAATTATTATTGAGGATAATAAAAAATAGATTTTATTTTTGTGAGTATTAAATGAGGAGAATCAAATTAATATTTTTAAAACTTTACATGATTCCAAAATATTTTATATTATTTTTTGATAAACTAAGACTCTAACTTTGTTTTATAAAATCATAACCTATTTTATTTTCATAAACATCTGATAAATGAATACCGGCATTATATTCAATTTAAAAATGAAACTAATTTGTAAAAGATTATTTTCATCACGCAATCTCACCATCGATGGAGTAATTAATCAAGTCTTGCTAAGCAAAGCCAAGGCGCCACGTATGAACATAAGAAATCCTATCCGTCCACGTTTTCCTCGTATAATCCAAGTTCGAAGCACACGTGTACTATCCAGATTTTACTTTCCTCCGAATCCGTTCAGCTTTGGCGAGCGTGGGATGGTATAAAAAAGGAAGCAAAAGTTAAATAGTATAAGTTTCCTCTGAAATGTAACTGAGAAAATCGAAAACAAAAAAGAAGCCGGTGCGCTGCGTGATACCATGAACATGCCCATACGTGATCTCAGAGATTCCCGTAAACGCATGCAGGTTTTCAAACAGTAATAACGGACACAGATCCAAGCAGTTGTTGCGAGATGCATTCCACCAAGAGTGCCACCACCACCGATCATAATATCAAATCTAAAGATAAAGAAATCGAACGATGCTACGATAACTACCGAAAGAAGAGAAATCGTCCTTGCGAAGTCACTGTGGTTCCCACCACGGAAGAACACCACGACAACTGCTACACCAAGCCCGCCGCATCACACGGCTTCATGTCCGTGATAGGGAGACGGCGCGTGATGGAGGACGCGGTGAAGGTGATTCCCGGTTTGGTGGCGGCGGAACAACGCTGTGAGAGTTACGATTTCTTCGCGGTTTACGACGGCCACGGGGGGAACTTGGTGGCCAACGCTTGCCGCGACAGGCTGCACTTGTTGCTGGCGGAGGAAGTTAGGCAGAGCGCAGGAGACAAAGGCTTGGATTGGTGTCAGGTCATGAGTTCATGTTTTATGAAGATGGACAAGGAAATTGGAGTTGGTGGGAATCATGATGATGGCGGCGGAAACACCATGGGTTCGACGGCGGCCGTGGTGGTGGTCGGAAAGGAGGAGATTGTGGTGGCCAATTGTGGAGACTCGAGAGCGGTGTTGTGCCGTGGCGGTGTAGCTGTGCCACTTTCACGTGACCATAAGGTGATACTGTATTAATTTACTTATTGCATGTCAGTGAATAGTTTTGGCGTCACGGAACGTAACACGGGCTTTCTTTCCTTGTATCAGCCTGATCGTCCAGACGAAAAAGAGAGGATAGAAGCGGCAGGTGGGAGAGTCATTAATTGGAACGGAAATCGTGTTTTGGGAGTACTTGCTACTTCCAGATCCATAGGTACTTTACTTCTACCGACACACACATCAAACTCATGCATCATTCTTGTTTCTTTTTTTTTCTTTTGTTACATAATTCCAATCTCCATCAATCTCTGTGTCATATATTGTTAATTTAGTTACATGTTATGAGGAAAAATTAGATGAAATACAAAGTTTCGAATCACACACTATTTGTTGTGAATCTCCTCTTGAATAATCATGCATTTATGATATTGATACCAGTTCTCTGGCAAATGACACATTCTCTTTTTTCAATGTATTAACATTGTTTTTACTAATTGATTTGATTCGTTTATGTAAAATTGTGAGAATCTAGTTAGTTTGACAGATATGTGATTAAAGAGTATAAGATTATCTGTAAAAAAATAAGGGAGGATTTTACGCAATATATATGCAGGGGATCATTGCATGAAGCCTTTTGTGATTTCACAACCAGAGACCAAGGTGTACGCACGAACAGAGTCAGATGAGTTTGTGGTAGTGGCGAGTGACGGGCTGTGGGATGTAGTGTCTAACAAGTTTGTTTGTGAGGTTGTACGAGGTTGCCTCCATGGGAAAATTAGGAGGAATTTAAAAGAGGACTCCATTATAAACTATGCAACAGAAGCTGCAGCGTTGTTGGCAGAGTTGGCTATGGCTCGTGGAAGCAAAGACAACATCAGTGTCATAGTCATCCCACTCAACACTACAACTTGATCGTTCCCCATATTCAACCTGTCGCTTACTTTATATTTTTTGCTTCTTTCCTCCTTTCTTTTGTTTCCAATTTCATTCTCTCTTTTAACTTTTCACCTCTAATTTTTCCAAGTTGTCTTGTATTGTTAGGATGGGTATATTTATCTGAAAGCATTTAGCTTCAATATCCGTACGGACGTATATAGTGCGAGTAGGATTAATTAGAACGATCACAAAATTTTCCTACCACGAGTTAGGGGAATGCTCTTTACTAATTTTGTAAAGCCAGAAATATGTTTTTATAAGCTCATCTTTAGCGGTAAAACTTCCAAGTTCCACCATCTCTCTCACTAATATTTTCTTCTAAAAATAGAAATTAATAATAATAATAAAAAAAAAAAAAAGCAAACGGATTTTTAAAAGGTTACGCAAAGGCAGTTGCTTCTATTTGCAATTGTAATGAAACTAAACTCTCTTTTAGTTTCTTCTTACAAAATTAAAGTTTTATTTCCGTTGCACATTTGTCGTTGAAAATGTAAAAATAACGAAAATATAATTATGTTGTGTAATAAAATCGTATGTCACTATTTCTAATTTTTCACCTCAAATATTTGCAATGAAAATATGATTTAGTTAAACAAATTTACAACAAAATTATGTCTCTATTTTTTTCACTCTCATTTATGCGAAAATATGTTTCTAGTGTTTTGGTCCACGGAAGACTTTCGAAATGCAATTAAAAGGCATCCATGGTAGTGCCAATAACAATACCGTTTATCATTTTAATGATCCAATTTTGATAGATAAAGCCCATCTATAACCCAATCTGGTTGGGTCAGAAGTTGGGTCAATCCGAAGAATGGCGGACCAGGGGTATATTCTGACATTCATATCTGACAGGCAACCAAGTCCAACCCATTATGTTGCGAACTAGTGATACACGAGGGATCTTTATCATGCACTATCAATTTAGGCTCTGGCTGTTTACACTTCCCTTTTTCTTAAGTACACTGCCATATCCCGCTTTCTACCTATCAATGACTCATTATACCATTTTTTTAAAAAGAAGTACACTCTTTTTGCTTTTCGAAAATATATATTATTACATATACCTATTTCAGAAATATTTCTCCAAAATTATGATTCATACTTCTAGAGATAAACTTTCGGAATAGGTATATGTTTTTAACTAGAATATCACCTAAGAATTAAGATGGTTGATGATAAATAAATAAAAATATAAATATTTGATAGTTTTATTTTTATCTTATTATTAATGATCTTTAAATCGTAATTTTAAACTATTTGCACCATATATTCATTATAGAATACTGCATTTTTATCATTATTATACAATATTTTGCATTTTTCTTCATGTGACAATGCATTTAAAGGTATGTTTATCACTAACTTTATGTGACACTAAATTGTTGACATAGACTTGGATTAGAAAATGAATGAACACACTTAAATGAAAGAAACTACGGTCAAAAGCTTTGCTTTGTAAATAAGGTGTATAATATATAAAGTTAGTAATGAACGACCTTGAAATGCAGTGTCACGTGAAGAAAAACACAAACTATTGTATAATAATGATACAAATGCAATATTATATAATCAATATATGATGAAGTTAAAATTAGGGTTTAAAGAATAATAAAAATAAAGATGAAAATAAGATTTTAGATAGAATTTTTAAAAAACACTAATAATATGATGAAAGTAAGACTAACAAACATGTGTATAAGATAAGTGTTTATCATCTTTTTTTATATTTCTCGTCATCCATCTTAATTCTTAAGTAATATTTTATTAAAAAATATACACATTTCCCAAAAGTATATCTATGTAACTATGAATCATAGTTTGGCAATACATTTCTAGAATAAGTATATGTAATTCAGTAAAAATATTTTCAAAAAGTAAAAGGGGTATACTTCTTTAAGCAAAAGGGTATAATAGTGGATAATTGTAGAAAAGAGGTAAGGGGGTGTACTTAGAAAAAATGAAATGTAAATAGCAGGAGCCTCAATTTAATGTGGGTTTCCTTGAGCATTTAAAACATTGATTTTAGATAATTTGAATTTAGATTTGAAGAATTTGCAAGAGTGATTTTCTTATAATTTGATATATATATATATATATATATATATATATATATATATATTTCTAATATCTATGTTATACGCATTGAGAGATCCCATGGGACTAAGCAAAGATCTTGTTCTCCTTTTTTTAGGATCTTTTGTGTATATATAGAAAAGATTAAAAAAATTAATCAAGGAAAATATATAAGAAAAATACATTTTTGAGTTATTTTTTACTTAAAATTTTTTAGTAATAAATCATATTTCTAATTTTTACTTAAAACTTAAATATTTATATAAAAAATTGACCCTCTTTAATATATTCCTTGATCCATCTCTGATTATACGAACAGTTTTGTTTTAATCTTTCAAAATAGTTGTTATCATATTAATTCCTTTTTTTAATTGTATTTGTTGTTATCTTATATCCTTAAGTATTAAGTTGTTAACAAATTCAAATTGCCACCTCAACATTCTATTTGACCAACAATCATAACACATTATTTTATACAAATTTTGTTTAAGTCTCTTTAAATACAATGATTTTGTTAGTTTTTAACTCCTTAATCCTCTCTGTCTTTTCTTTCCATTTTCGGACAACCATGATAGTACTTGATAACCACTACCAAGTTTACATCCTCCACGTTGAAGGACATGCATTCAACTCCATCTATCACCTTCCTCATCAACATCATGAAGACCATTGTAATTTCGCAACCACCAATCACCACCATTAAGACCTCATATATCTCAGAATCCAGACCTCCATCTCACTACAAAATACCTACAATACCACCATTGTAACTACTTACTGAGCCATTATCTCTCTTAATTCCATAGCAAATTGATTGAGAAGCACTATACATAGTCATGGTTTTATTCATCTAATAGCCAATATTGCTCATTCTCTATTGATTATATTAAGGAATGGACATTTTTTGTTCATATAATGTGACAATCACACGTGCACCTAGTTCGTTATAACTTATAACCCATACACTTAGCGTGCCAACAAATGGTTTCTAATAAAGCTATATAAACTTAACTAACAAAGATACTAAATTGATTAATGATTTATAATTTCATGAATCATTTTATCATTTTATTAATTTTAAAGGGTTCATAAGTTTATAATGGTGCTCGATTTGAGGGTTTATTGATTTGGACTTGAACATTATTTCGACCAATATTAAATAGAAAACTTAAAAATTCAATTTTTATTTTCTAGTAAGTTAAAATGATTTGTAAGAGGATTTAATAAACATATAAAAATTATTAATAAGAAAATAAGGAGTGGAATTTTTTTAAAATGATTTAACATTATTATTATTATTATTATTATAATAGATAGTGAGTATATATAGTTACCTTAACTAAGTTACCCATAGACCACAGGAGACAATTTATAATGCATTAATAAAGCATTAGGCATTAATAACTACTCAGCTAATTTTGATGTTAGAAACCTACCTGCAAAAGAAATGGCCGTAGAAAATCATCATTTATGAACAGCCCACGTGATGTCGGCGTTGCCTGTAGGCCATATGGCTTCAAAAGTCAAAGTATCCCGATTTGAGGATTCTATAAGATCACAACAACTACAAATAAGCAAGAAATAATATGGTTTTTTTTATTACGTGCTTATATAGGTATATAATGATCTAACAAATTGTTAAGTCAATGAGATATTGGATTTAATTTTTGAATAAAGTTTTAAATTCAAATTTTATAGATCAAAAAATATGAAATGTGATTATGACTTGAAAGAAATGAACTCTATTATTAAAGATAGAATTGTGAATTCCATATCATAACATGGTAATAAAAAAGATATAGACATATAATAAAAAAGAATTCTAATAAGCGTTATTAAAAAAATATTTTCATATTTACTTTCATTAAGTTAAACGTAAATAAAAACCCTTAATTACATCTTTAATAAAAAAAATAGAATTTCAATTTTTTTATAAAAAAAACTTGAATGGATGTAATTTATTAGGTGGTGATTACTTTGAGTCTTTATTTTCTATTTTTATTTTTTAAAATTAATTTTTATTTTCAAATTTTTAAGATTTAG
>PYAF01001075.1:540933-559093 GCA_007407185.1 Glycine tomentella | reverse complement strand
GATTTATTGTTTTCAGATTTGGGCCTATTTTTGGAAAAAAAATTTAAAGAAAATATTTTAAAATTTTAAACAGACTATTTTTACTCTTATTTTCTATTTTGTTTGAAAATAAAAATAGAAAATAATCAAATCAAGCACCACTAGATATAATTGCATTTTCACTTCTTCATATAAAATTGAAAAGTTTATTGATTGTTTTCAATTTTAGATCTATTTTTAAAAATATTTATAAATTTTAAACAAAAGTATTTCCACTTTTATTTTTTGTTTTGTTTTTAAAATTAAAATAGAAAATAATCAAATCAGGCACTATCTAAGTAACTTATTTTGAGTTGTTATTTCTTACTAATCAGTTTTCATAATATCACATCATAATTAAATAATCCACACGCATCTTAATAATCAGCAACCTTGAAAGCATATTTGTCGAGACAAGAGCTGCATGTTTTAAGCTCTTTTTGGTTCCTGGGCGAGGCGTCCCTTGTGCACACCCAGGTCCGCTATTTGTTCTCTCTTTTTATCACCTTATTATCTTTTTATTATTTGGCTTATAAAAAAAACAATTGCTTACAGAAGTAATAGAGTCTAATTTTAAGGCAACACGTAAATATTCTCTAATGATAAAAATAATAAATAATGATATTTTAAAATAAATGTCTCGTTAAACAAAGAGAACACTAAAGATATGTTGACACCTTCTTTTTTACATATATTTTATAAAAGAAATAATTATGTACTTAAAGTGTGTAAATTATTTTATCAGAGTCATCCAATCATAGTATATTATATATGATAAGTTTGATATTTTATGATTAAATAATAATATAAAACTAATTTACACTATTAATATATAAACATTAAATTCTATTTTACATCCTTATATATTTTTCATTATATTCTTTACTGTTTTCTTTTTTTTTTTCTTTCGCTGAATATTATATAGCTCTATTAGGTGTTGTTATAAAAATAATTTCAATTTTTTGTAATATCTTAAGTCAATCAGACGACCAGGTCTTCACCTAATAATTCATTATGTATTGGTTGACTCGGTTTAAGAAAACAAAGTATGTGTTTTGGTAGCAGTTTATGGTTGGATTGGTTTTTGTTTTAATTTTTAGTAGACTTACTTTTTCTTAACAATTATAAAATAATAATTTTTATTTTCTAAAACTAAAAATAATGTTATTTTTTAATTATCAATAAAATTACGGCAGCCAATAAAAACAATGAACCTATAAAAGTTTTTTTATTTGATATACTACGATAAATGATCCTAAAAATAAAAAAAATATTTTTAATTTTTCTTTCTATTTTTAAGTTTTGTAATCTGTAAAAAAAAGTTTTGTAAGAAATTTATGAAAATAAAAAATATTATCTTAACATTTTTATTTACAAAAGTTTGAAAACAAAAAATAAAATAAAAAGTATTATTTCAAAATTATTAATGAAAACATATTAGTTAATAATAGAAACCAACCAAATACCTTGAACTAGTTCGGTTTAAAAACATTTCCACCACAATTATAAATTGTTTTCTTTATTTTTTTAAAAATGTAAAACTATGAAATAAAATAATATAACATTTTTAATTAATAATTAATGTAAATAAAAAAATGTCTAATTCAATTGATTAATCAGGGTACATGAATGAGTGCATAAGTTTGTTAATTTTTAAAATAATTTTCTTAAAGAAAGTTAAACAATAATTTATAATTTGATGATAATATACACATAAGCATTAAACTCTTTTATAATTACTCCTACAAATAACTAAATATGAAAAATCAAGTGAAAATACATAAGAATATGTTTTTGTAATCACTAAGAGTATATCTGATTACCTATAAAAAAAAAAAAAAAAACTAAACAGAGCCCCTAAACCCTTCATTTGTCAAACCGACCTGGTGAGAAGTAAAAAACATAGCATCAGAGAACAACGTTTGAGAAATTGGGTGGGGAGACCAGAGTGTATAAACACAGCTCATTGCCACATCCTGTGCAAACTAGAAACGAAAAAACGGTGACAAAGGTCAAACCGCCGAGGGCCACTCGTTATTCATTGCAACTTGACAATGTCGTTAAAAATTCTGTTCGAAATTTAATGAGTCGTGTATTCAGTTAAGGAGATCCATTATGTTATGGCTTCCAAGGTCACCTTAATCCCATGAACAACTTTGGTAACTGGGCAGCCAGATAAAGACCAAGATTTCGGCTCTTACACCCCCTCCTAACTAATTAAGGACATTTTTTTTTTGTCTTGGTCTAAAGGTTATAAATAAATTAAAAATTTTGCTGATTATTAAGTTTGCTTATAATTAAAGTTAGTAGACAACTAAATAATATTTCTTGGTTAAAAATTAAAAGTTGGTTAATTAATTTGTAAGTTAGAAGTATTTGATTAAATTAACTACTATTAAATTAGCTAATGAATGTAAAAGGACATATGGATAATATAAAATGTTTTTACAGATACAACCAATTAAAAATCATGATAGATATAACTTTAAAAATTGTTTTTTTTTTATTTATAAAATTCAATAACCTATCATATGTGACCATTTCTTATTGGATGATAGTCTACTAAAAGTGTATAGTTTGTTTACTATAAAATTATGTGTTTGTATATTTTTTAATATATTTTTAATTTTAATTTTAATTTTGTAAAAGTTATGTTAAATAATTACATATTCATTCTTCTAGTCAATTTCAAACTCTTATTATTTAGTATTTTTTAAGATAAAATATTTCATTAAAAATTAAAATAAATAATATATATAGTATAATAATCAAAATGATATGTTATTAAAGAAAGGGGAAAATGATTTTTTAATTAAAATATTAAATCTAAAAATAGACAAAAAGATAAGAAATTATAGTTTATACGTCTCAAAGTTACTTTAGATAATGTTTATAAATTAATAAGGGTTGAGCCTAATGCATGAAAGGGATTAATCCATCACAATGTGAAGAAACGAAATTCGAAAATTATTTAATGATACTCACGTTTAATTTGTAACCATGTCTCGAATTTACAAAAGAATTAAAATATGGGTGAAAAAGAATAATTTAAGGTAAATTTCTTTATAAATTAGTTAAACAATTGTCGAAAACGTTTTACAGCTCGGTGGATAGTTAGAAATTAAGTAATGTACTTCAAAACGTATAAATTATTAAGAAAGTTTTACTTGAATGAAAATTTCATTTTTCTAGCAGCTATACAAAGTTTTGTTGGTTTAAAGATAGTTTTTTTTTGTTTTTTTATTCGTGGAATGGTTTAAAGATAGTTTGTTTAAGTTAAAATGCCACTCCTTTATAAATTTTTTTTAATTGTATAGGAAAAAAATAATAATCTTGATATTATTATTTTAAAAACAGTTAATGATTATTATAGTTTCTCTTTATATATAAATTAGAATAACTATTTTTAACGAGAGTCTAAATTTAGTGACTAAAGTAAGCATACTTGCCAAATTAAAGACTAAATTAGGGTGTTTACTCCACAAATTTATATTTCTAGTAAAGATCTTACGTAGAGGGATAAGTACTCAGTGATATGCAGCTAGAACTGTGTTTTTCTACAGTTTGTGTAATCTTATTTGAATTGTTGAAGGGAGTTGAAAATTTTAGAATGAAACGACTTTCCCTTTGCTTTAGTACGAGAAAACTATAAAGAAAGTTAAAAGGGAAGTCCAAGTGCAATTATTCAAATATTATCCAATAAAAATTGTTAAATTATTTTTTAGATGTAAACAGATTCATACAATAAAACCATGTGTAAAAAAAATAAGATTTGACGCCTGTTAACGAGTATTTCAGTTTATTAATTGTTCTAGGATTGAAAAACAGATAAAAGTTATAAAAAGTAGTATAATTTATATTTGACATATTAAAAACTTGAAAACGTTACTTTCACTTAAAATTTTGTACTAATTGTGTATATTTAATAAATGTATAAAGAAAGTGATTAACATTTAGGATATAATTTAATATTCTTGTAAGGCAACGTTGATGTCATGATGTGTGCCACCTAATAGCCATGGAGCAAACTATGACCAAGTCACCAACTGTGTCTGGTCTCAAAAGGTCATGGTATAAATGGATCCTACCACCAATCCAATGCTAAGAGAATCTTTAATGGTAGATCCCAAATTAGAATCTTAGACCATTTTTTGATGGACCTCGTATCGTCACGTAGGATTGAAGATCTTTTAAGATCTGTAACATTTTTTTCTTTATTGATAGATTCTAAATTGAGATCTTAGATAATTTTAATGGGTCCCACATGGACTTCACTTTTAAATATTTAAAATTTAATTAAATTAATTAAGTAATTAATTTTAATTAATAAAACATGAAAAAAATATATGAATATTAATAAAGCATATAATTAATTTTAAGTAATTAATTTTAACTTTTAATTTCATTTTTTTTTCATTTTTTTGTCATGTCACATAAAAAATTATTTTTTTTAAATTTCGTGCAAATCTTCTGGGTTCTTGTGAAAGATCTGGATCTCCACGTGGAGATCTGCCTTTTTTCTTTAGTGGTGAATCTTGGAAAAGAGAGATCTTCAGCTTAAGATCTCTATCCAAGATCTCCCACTAAAGTTGCTCTAATACAATGTGAGAGGCTCTTTTCTTATCCAGATAGATCCCCTTCAGTTTCGACGTGCCATGATTTTATGGCCCCAGCGGCACCTACATCTTTGAAATTCCTTTCCCTAACTAATACGATGCATGCAGCTTTATTTCCTCTCAGAAAATCACTCCGGGGATTGAACTCAAACACGACCAATTTCTTACTCTATATTTATAATATTTTAGATTTAATATTTATATCTAATAAATACATTGATGATAAAAAATGTTAATAGAATATATTATTAAAAAAAAACTTAGCAGGAAATGGAGTCAGGAGGAAAGGAAGAAAGGAGAAATAGAAGGAAGATTGAAAGTTGATACTTTGATTTGCATACATAAATGAGCAGATTTTTTTATATGGATTTTACATATTTTAATTTACACGTTCAACAGGTGAGATTTTGAATACTACTAACCCCATTATTGTTTATAAGACATAACTAAATAAATTATACTTATTAAAAATTAATTAATTTAATTATTAGCATTAAAATTGTATTAAGCGTAATATTTAAATTTTATTTTTAACATTTATAAGATTTTATTCATTTTTTCCGATTTTTATATGAGAGAGAAAGTGAGAATTCAAAATAACAATATTTAGGATCAGCTTGTTTGAGTTTAAAGAAAGTAAAAAATAAGATAAATTAATAGTATAATAAGATATGAGATTCACACTTTTACACTTTATTTTAATTTAAAAAAAATCTTAGTTCACTTTCTTTTCATTTATTTCCACTTTGTCCTTAAATATAAATTAAAATAAATAAAAATGTTTTAGTCAAAAAATAATTAATACACCAAAAAAATAAAATGAAGTCTTATAATAATAAAAAATTATTGACAATATCATATAAGTATAGACAGAGGGAGTATTAATTATGTTTTTTCCACAATCGATTGTATATGTATATAATAATGGAAGGATTTCTATTTTCAATATAAACAATTGTTTGTTTTTGGAAAAAAGAAGAAAGATTTTCATTGTTAATAATAAGTTTTTTTTTTCTTTCCCACTCCTCTGTTTTATTTATTTATTTATTTCTATTTATCTTATTTTTCTCCCTTATACAAAATAGATTTCTATCTTCTGTCATTTCCCTCAAATAAACACATCTATTGTTTTTTTCTCAGTCCTATTTTCCCTCTATCAAAAAAGACAAAAAGGAAAAACCAACGCATACCAACTTTTAAATGCTCTTTTAGATAAGACATTAGACAGGAGAGTCTAAATGGTTAGAAAGAAGGGTGATTGATGAGTAGTATATTTAAGAAGATTGTGTCTATTTTGTAAAATTTCACGAGAAATTTAGGTCGTATTTTGTGGATATATATATGCTAGAGATAAGGCCATAAGGGTGCTACGTGGGGAAAGAAAAGCAAGTGAGAAAAGGAGCTGGGGTGGGAGTGGAGCGCCGCGGCCGAAGTATCCGCCGAATTCTGCCATCTTGGCATTTATTAATCATATACTGCCAAATTATACCTTTTTTCAGAGTCAATCCCAACTCCCACGTTCCACAAACCTGTCCACGCGTTGCCTTTCTATTTGCACACCATTACTGCTCCAATTCACATTTCACAGTTCACACTTTATACCTCACGCATTTACCTAACTGCCCCTCTTCTATAACTAAACACATTACTCTAATTACTACAAAGATTGGATTAAAAAGTGTTGGATCCTATAAATGGCATGCCACACGTACGGTGATTGTAATTTGATGGTAGCAGTAAATTACACTAAAAACGTTGAAGAGAAGGGTTCTCCTTCTTCTCCATTCTCAATTGACTAGAGATCTCATCTCATTGGTGTTAGGTCGGGTCACATGCATATGTACAGAAGAGAAGGGTTTTGGGCCTTGGAAATACTGAGGAGTGTCCTTTCACGAGTGTTGTCCTTCACATTTCAAAGAAAGGCCTACCACCCCATACCTTTTCACAGACACCTTTACGCCTTTATTATACCATGCCTATTGATTGGTGACTGTTGTCCCCACTTTGATATTGATGGGTTGGTTACTATTCGTGTTTGAGTTTCTCACTTCATCATCAACCTTCATACCCTCCAGACATCAATCAAAACAAATGATACCTTGCAGACCTCTAACCTCTCTCTCCATAGTCCATTCAATGATCAATCCGTGGCTTCCGCTGGATAATTGTGCCCTGTCTCTTGATTTTTTTTTCTTTCTTAATTGTTTGATTCATAAAAAAATAATATTGAAATTAATTCAAAGTTTCATAAAAAAATAAATAAAATCTAAATAAAAATTATTTTCATCAAAAATCAAACTTAAATACTAACAAGATAATTCAACCTTAATTTTAATATACTAATCATTTAATCTTTTCTTCTATATTTGGATAAATAGTTTATAAATTAAAATTGATTTTAAATAAAATTCATTTGAGTTAAAATTATTTTTGACATAAAGTATGTTATGTTTAGATTTTTTATTCTAAAAAAGTTACTAATAAAATTTAACATTTTTTTATCTAATCTTAAGACTATTTAAAATTACTGTAATTCAAAAATAAGTTTGAACTTGGAATTAAGTCGCAACATGAAATTAAATGTATAAATATATACATAAAATCAAGTAAGTGGTATGATTTATTTTCTCTTCTGTCATACAATCATATAATAAATCAATTTACTGTTTACTCATTTTCTTTCATGAATGAATTACATACCATAAAACTCTCTTGAGTCTTGGCCACTCCTACACGTTGGCACATCACACATATATAGACATAGATTTTTATTGGAAAAGTATCGGTTTTACGGTTCAACAATTCAAAATAAGAAAAAATTACGGCCTAAAAGCTTATAAGTTCTGAATCTTACATCTATCCTCGCGCCTAAACTCTAGCTATGACAAGAAAAATAGGGAGGCTTTGGCAATCAGCATGTGCTCCCCATACTTGACTTTACCTTATGATAAACTAACTAATCAGTAATCAATAAGTTTTGTTTCAACATTTCGTTCAAAGTGTATACGGACATTTTTAATTTGATTTTTGCGTAGGACAACGTACGCTTACATATGATTATTAATGGGCTACTAGTACCTTACCCGGCAAAAGAGTAATGAAACTTACTTCATGGGTGACACCCATCAGTGTGATGCCTTGATTTCCCATGTGTTTCCTACTTAAAGCTTCTATTACTTATACAAATATATCATTGTTTCCTTTTCTTTTTCTAGGAAAATAATTTGTCACTATTGACTAACTCACTTCATATGTCTTCAACAGGAAATAGCTTAAAAAGTATCGCTATCACATTGAATGCTATGTTTCTATTTCAAGATAGGTGGCATAGACACGTTGCTGTTATTGCTGGCAGCTTTGAAAGTCAACATAAATAGCTAGTATAGTATTCATCCCCTATCAATGCTTATCCTGGAATAAATATTAATAGTTCTTCAAACATATCATGCATAATTTGATTCTGATTTCGCTTTAAGGAAATTTGATTAAATGGGTCTTGTACTCTTGGTTTTTAGGCATAAGAATATTTTTTTACTAAAGGTTGATTTGGTATGAGATAAAATGGAAGAAAAGAAAATAGAAAGGAAAAAAATACAATTAATGAAATATTTTTTTTGTTTATTTGAATAAAAAATAAAAAAACATATTTTTTAATATAAAAGTTTAAATTTTTCTTTTCTTTCATTTCTTTCTAATTCAAATTTTAATTTTTTTTTTTATCCAACCAAACATAGGTAAGTGGTTAAGTGTATCAATACCCAAAGAGACATCACCATACAATGAGTTCCATTATTTCTTTCGGTCTTATTCTTAGATCCCCGTCCCATCCCTCAGACCCTCTTTTTCGATCCCCTAAAATTTAAGAGGAAAATTTTATTTTTTATCTGGGATGCCTCATTCAGCAATATATGTGCACAGAGAAAGGTCGATAACATTATATATAATATAGTATAATGTTATTCATATTATTTCATGTAAAAGATATACGAGAAATAACTTTGGTATTTTTTTATAATTAAGAGAGATAAAACGAGAAGAAAAATAAATTGTTATAAAAGGAGGAGATAAAAAATATATTGTAAAAATATCTTGTTGCTCCCATAATATTTGTAATTTAAAATTTATGTAATTCTTTTAAAAAGAAACACTATTTTCAAAATTATAGTTTTTAAGAATCCAAAGTAAATAAATTTTACTTATTTACTTAAAAGATTAAAAAAAAGTTAACTGATTAAGTAATATATCGAATTAAATGTTACTGGTAAGAGAGGCCCAATGATACGTGTTGGTGTAGGAAACGCGTGGTTCTGACGCAGAAAAGGACCTTTTTGGAATGACACGTTCTGACCTGTGAAACTACTTCTATCTTCTCGTCTCATCATGTCTCAAAAGTCGCACCATATCGCTGCAATAAATTGCAAAAGTAGGCTTTTCTTTTTTGGTGATGTAGTGCAAAGGTCATCGTTATGGACCCTCTCTTTATGGATCACGAGGGTGTCAAATCTGAACCCCTAATCAAATCAAAGTAGTATACAACAAAAAAATTCGCCCCCATTTTTTTTTTTGGAGTAAATTCTCATGGCTTTAATTTATGTCTTTGATAAATAAATAACAATGGTGCTTCCACTGCTCCTCCACACTTATTGGCCTTTGACTTTTGCCAGCTTGCTTCTGGATGCTATGCTCTTGCCCTTTTCCTCCTTTGCTGCCTCTTAATAACTAAACAAAATCTTTTAATTAGTTACATGTAATGTAAAGTTGAGATAATTTATATAAATCATAGTTTTGATTAAAATGTTGCTATATGTTTTTAATTTAAGACTATAAATATGTAATTTTATTTAAATAAAATATCTAAAATATGAAAATAACTCAATAAAAATTTAACATGTTATACAACATTTACTCCTTAATTAAGAATCTATTACCAAATTTTATTATAAGAATTGTGGTGTCTATATAATCCTTAGAGTTTGTCTGTGTAGTTTTATTAAAAATAGTTATTTTTGGGGGTGTTCAAAATATTTAGATTGAAAAAGCAAGTAAATCCCTCATTTTTCTTTTAATTATAAACGTCTTTTATTATTACCGCAAACAAAATATTCCTAACTTTTGTTAAAAAAAATTAGAAAAAAAGATTTTATAGTGTGTTTAGATTGCTATTGGAATATTCCCAAAACTTTGGACAAAACTCAAAAAGTTTGGCTTGTACTTTTTTGCTCAAAACCATGATACTAGGTTTTGAATTTCAACTAACGTGCAATAATGTTAAAAATCAATGCATAATTACCTACTGATACAGTAGTATTAGCCTAAGTAAGTCAGGGTATTTCAGTCATTTTGGGGTCGCAAGCCAGGTCACAGAGACCATTTGAGACGAATGAAAGGATCACGTTGTGTGAACGGGGATATGTTGCGTTGTATGATATGGAAAAAATCTGAACGAAAGTGCTTCAAACTTTGTTTCTATAAATACACCCTGGCCATGGTAAGAGTCCTAGCATACTGTTACAAACCCCCAAAGAGCCATTACTCATATCACCATCCTCTTTCTCTCATCTTTTCTTTTCCACATAACCTGCAACTTGTTTCGTTGATCCTCACTTTTTTTTTTTTTCTTTTCTCGGGACACTTCCTCCTAAAGCTACAAAAGCTATTTTTATTTCCTATATAGCAGGGAAGAGGGACCAATTTTTTTCGGTGACCCTTCTTCCAGTACATTGGCTTCCTGGTGGAAAAGATTTGGCAAAAATCATGGAGGGAATGCGAGACAGAAACTCACAGCTTAAATTCCAAGACCAAGAGCGTAGTAATATTGGGTCTTCTTTGTCAAAGCTGATATTAACAAGTGGCACAAACACCCTGGATTCAATTTTCTCGAATTGCCCCCCAACAACAAATGGCAGCACTAGTAGCAAGTCCGTCTTGGATTATTTAGAACCCTTTGGGTCTTTGGGGTATGAGCCTTTGGGGTCTTCCGTGTACCTCCGCCAAAGGGACATCCTCCAAAAGTTCTACCAAGAAAGCCGAGGAAATAGGTCTTATAATGTTCCCACTTCCTTGAGTTATTCGTTGACGAACCCTTGCAAGAAAAAGCTGTACAGGGGAGTGAGGCAGAGGCACTGGGGCAAATGGGTGGCGGAAATTAGACTCCCACAGAACAGGATGAGAGTGTGGTTGGGAACCTACGACACCGCCGAAGCTGCTGCCTACGCCTACGACCGCGCCGCGTATAAGCTCCGTGGAGAGTACGCGCGTTTGAACTTCCCCAATCTTAAGGACCCCACCAAGCTAGGATTCGGTGACTCCGCCAGATTGAACGCCTTGAAGTCCTCTGTCGACGCCAAAATTCAAGCCATATGCCAGAAGGTCAAAAGGGAGAGAGCCAAAAAGAATGCCGCCAAGAAGCTTCATAATAGCTCTGACCCGAAACGCGGCGAGAGTGACAAGCCCTCCTCCTCCTCCTCCTCGCTGTCGCCGTCGCCGTCACCGTCACCGTCACCGTCGATTTTTAACGATAATTGGGCGAACGAGTTGTTTTCTCCGGCCGTTTCGGAGGATGGGTTTTGGAAGGGGGAGAATTCGCATTCGCCGGCCTCTGTTTTGACAGAGTGTCAAACAGAGGAAACAGAGGTTTTGTTCGAAGGTTGTTCTCTGGCTAGATTGCCTTCCTTCGACCCCGAGTTGATTTGGGAGGTTCTGGCCGTTTAATTAGTTAATACTGTGCTCCTTTCTTAGGTTATTACTTTCCAGTGTTACTTACAGTGAGCGCTCATGTCATGTGTATATGAAAAATATATATTATTAGTGTGGTCTTGTTTTGTTTGTCGGAATGGGAAGAGGTCCTTTAGCGTATGCCTGTGGTTTCGGCCTTGGTTTTTTGCTCAAGCCTTGCTTCAGGGATTTTCCTATTGCACTTGTTGTCAATTGTGATAGAGTTTTCCCTTCATTACTATTCACAGCACTTCTTGTGTCTGCAACTGCAACCCTGTTCTTCACCATCCATAATTAACACTATAATCCAATTGTTGTTTTGTTCTGATTACTAGTACTAAATTTGTCTCAGGATATAAGATATTTTACTGATTTCCTTACATTAATTGGAACTCCGCTTGTAAATATTCTGTTTGGTTGCGTTGCAGGTTCGTCAAATCAAAACCCCTGCTTGCTACACGAGAATTGTCTCCAAAACAGTATCTAATATGTTGGGTTTGACACTTAAAGTGGGAAATAAATAGTAGTTAATTAGAAAATCAAATTTAAGGCTATATATTATTCTAACCTCTGTGTCAAAGCAACACTTCACTTTATTTTTCCTATTAAAAGTACTGTCGATTATTTCTCTTAGACCAAACTGTCATTGCCAACACTTCATTACTTTATTTGTGAATACAAAATTATTTATATTTATATTGATAAAAAAATGTCTTTTAACATAATAATTTGTTAATATTTAAATAAGAGCTTCTCCAATTCAATTGGTTGACTAAGTTCGTACGGATTCTGGAAATTTTCATGAGTAAAAATTATTGAAACAAATGAGGATGAAGTTTGGGTTGTTTGTATTAACAATTGTTATATAAGTAATTGTGTCTTGACAATATAAATTTATTTTTCTACCTTTGAAAAGTAAGTTATAAACTTTGTTAAAAAAAATAGTATTGAAGTGAAAATTTGTTAGAGATTTTAAATCTGACGTGATATATTAGAATTTACAAAAATGAGTTAAGAAATCATTTAAGATTAGCAGCACAAGACATGCTCTGACAAAAAAAAATATTTTAAAAATTATATATTAATTTTAAATTGCTTCTTTATATCACTTTTATTTTTTTAAAAATTATATATTTATTTGTGTATTTAAAAAATTTTAGAGTTATTTGGTTTGATTTTAAATACTAATAATATTGAGACTTCAAGTATTAAAACTATAAATGTTTATAATATTAATGGAATATTTTTGTTTATTTGTTTCAACAAATCTTGTTGCATCAAAACTTATTATAAGAAATTAGTTTCTAGGAAATAGTTGTGATTCAAACTATTATAATAAATTTCGTTGAAGAATATTTTGTTTTAATTTGTATGAATCTATTTTAGAATATTATGTTGATAGTCTTAAATGAATCAATTACTACTTTCAGACATTTGATAATATTGTGTCAGGGTAAATGGTTATTTTCTTCCTTGAATGTGTAAAGCATTAACAAATTTGTCTTTGAAAGATGAAAATTCAAATTTTAGTCTCAAAAAGTGAAAAAATGAGATAAATTCATTCATATGTTACCGTTTATGAAAGAGCCTACGTGACATAAGGGACGAAAATGTCACAAAAATGATTGTCAAGTGAATAGATTGGATGAAAACATTAGTAAGTTTCTAATGTACAAAAATGTCAGTAAATTTTCGTTGTACTAATTTGTTAGATCCCAAATTTCGTTTTATTTAAAGATAAAATATAATTTTATCTTCATCTTTTTTTTTTGTTTTAACATGTAATATATAATTTAATTATTACATTGGACCAATACACTTGATTTTGTTATAACCTGTAATTCAACACCAACACGCTTGATTTTGTTTTAACCTATAATTAACAAAATTTCTTTTAAAAATGGTCTTACCAGCTCAAAGGACAATCAATTAAGCGATATCTAATATTGTCAAGTGTAAACTTCTCTCAAACAGGACTGGGTCTAACACATAAGGATTTTCAAAACCCACAAAACAAAAAGGACGAAGATCTCTCTACATATCCTTTTCCTGGGTTCTTTTTCATGTTGTAAAACTTGTCATAAATTTGGTGCTTTTACCAAAATCACATCATTTACTTGTTTTCATATTACAAAATCCTTGAATTTGTCAGGTTTTTACATATTCAATGACGAAAATGACTATTTGTTCTATTATGTTAATTGTATTGAGTATTTGAATGAATCATGATATAAAATAGTAGTTCTAAGAAAAAAAGATCAAATTTAAATGGGTAACCCATTAACCCGAATTGAACCAAATCGTTCATGAACAGATTAGGTTGAGTTTTTAAAGAAATATTTGAAAATCAAATCGAACAGAACCGAACCGATCAAATTTGATTATATTAAATTCAAAATTTAGTCAAAATCGATCCAAATCGATCTAGGAACACCTCTATTTGCACAGACATATTTCAAATGCATTCATGCGGTTGAAATCACTTTTAAAATAAAGGAGTGACAATAGAAGACAAGAATAAAGAACTCTTGTTGCTTTTTACAATTGTTGACTGAATGTCAAAATCTTTGCCAATCATGACCATATATGAACTTGACTTAAATGATACCTGAAAATTCTAGTTACTTTGGCAAATATTCTACTCTACTAAACTAATGCAAAACTCTGCTACAGTTGAGTAACCAAACCAAAATTAGTAAATTACTATGAGATTCTAGAAAGGGAGGAGAAAGAACGCTGATCTAGTAAATAGGAAAATACTAACCGTCTATGGTCTATCTCATTTTATTGAAATAATTTTTTCACAACTAATCCTATCACACACTTAATGATAATTTTTTCTCTTTAATAATATTAACAAGAGATATGATATTTTAATTGGACATATGTAAAACGTCTCTGTAGAAAACTCAAAACGGATTGTTTGATTACTGAATGGGCTGGACCAAATGAGGGAACGGATCAAGCTTGAATTATTTTAAGTTCAAAATTTGTGGGTTGTAAAAGCTTTTTAGGCCTTGTTCTCATGTTTGGGCCATCTTCGGCATATTTCTGGTAATGGGCTCAATTGAATGGGCATTGAGTGTCCCATTACCCACAGCTGGTATTATGCGTGAATAATCTCGCATCACCCAATCGCCCAGCCCTCACGCCAACTAGTTCACTTCAGATTGCTATGCACGTTATATTCGTTTAAAAATTTCAGCCCAAACTTGCAAATAATTATTATTATTTTATCTAATCGCTTACCTAATAACTGTAACTGGAATCATTATTTAAATTGGCAATTATAAATCATCTTTTTGTTGTTGATAGATAAAGAAGTCAATATCTATGTATAAGCCATCCTAGTGCTGATCGTTATGAGCATAAGAAAGAGATTAATAGAGTAGAAGGAAATGTGATAGTTGAAAAATTGGAGTGTAATGAGAGAATGGACTTTTGGTTGAGTAGAGAGTAGAGAGTAGAGATGGGGGAGCAAAGAAGTAAATGGGATTCCACACACTTGAAGTTGAAGGCCAATTTATCCCGTGTTTTGTGGCTGCCTCCATGTGAACGGGATCAGAATTTCAACTAAGAAGAACCGTCTTTTTCCTTGGAATGGAACAAGTCTAAACTGTCTAATATTATTTTTTCACACATAGGTAATGTGTAATATCCATGAACAAGCAAGCAACCAGTTGACTTTTTATTTTTTATCGGATGAGATAATATAAAGGAAAATAAATTAATTTCTAATTTTTTCTACTAACTAAAAAGATTGTTAATTGACTGTTGGATAAACAATTTTTTAGTAACTTATAGGATCTTTTGAAATGTTATTTGAAGTAGTATTTTTTATAAAACACCAATTTTTAGTTTTTAACTTTTTATATATTCTGCCATTTTATCCTCAATATATTTATCTAATTTTTTAGTTATTATTTTTAAATAAATTATTATTTTATTATTTTTCTATAATTTTACACTTTTTAACTTTTTTAAAATAGTAAGTTTTATCAAACAATTATAATTTAGTAAACTAACTTTTCAACTTTCAACTACTAATTAATTTTCCAGTTACAAAATAGTTTTCTAACTTTCAGCTAATTTTTCGTAACATAACCTAAAATGAGAAAAATAAATAATTACTTTTCTTTAATTTTAAAATATATTTTCAAGATGTGTATAATATATATATATATATATATATATATTAAATATCAATACTTTAAGAGTAAACCATGAATTTGATTCTTAAGTATATATTATTCTCTCTTAAATGGTTTTGAAAGTAAGAAAAAAATAATAGAAGTCCTAGGAGCATTAAAAATTATATCAAGTAGTGTCTTAAATATTAAAAAATCTTTTAAATTAGTCCATCAGTTTTACTGAAATACATTAATTAAGAAATCAAACTGATGAGTATTTAATTATTCAAGGTTACTTAAACAGTTTTATTACTTCAGAAACCATTATAATTTAGTAGAGAGGTTAAAAGTTTGACGAAAAATTGGTGGTTTATTCAATTCTTTTAATATTCAGATAATTGAACCCGAGGAAGAAGGAGTTTAAAACGAAACCGTATGTGTACAAGGCATGAAAAAGAGACATGTGCATGTTTCTACAATCTACAGGACCAGGACTACATCGATCTCATACGTAATCCATTGTATAAAAGACGTGATTAATTTGCTCTGAAACAAGATGAAATAAAAAAAAATGAATATATATAGCTAGGTAGATACATTACGTACGCTTGCATGGACTACAAAACTAGAAGTGATTCAAAAACTTGCGGATCCTTTAAACGAACTCAGTAGTGCGATCTGCGTGTTGATGGTGATCATAAACGTTTGTTCAACAGGGCCAAACCTTGTCCATCCACGTGGACGGATGCGTGACGACGGGATGTCTAGGTAATGGAATACGATGGTCGAAACTGAAAACTGTCAAAGGAAGACGCTTAGATGTTGCTGCGGGAGACGACACTGAAAACGAATGAATACGAGCAGATGAGAAGGTGAACAAAAACGAAAGGAAGCACAAGCATAGGAGAATGCTAGTGGAGGAACCAACCCCCTTTCTCCATTCTCATTGTTAAATGGAATTTTAATTAATTAAAGCACATATAGACAATCCAGTTGAGAAGGGAAGGACGATCACGCCACTTGAACTCATTTCGATGTCTTATGTTTCATTCTCTAATTTCTTCATGAAGAAAATCAAACTAAAAAGTAATTTAATAAAAGGCTTATTCAATAAACAACTTTTTTTAAAGGATTCAATAAATAACTTTAGTAAATAAAAGTTAGTGTAAACGTTCAAAGTTTACACTAACAGGTTTTTTTTTATATTAAAATTAAACAAAGATCATTTTGACAAAAGCAATCTCAATCTATACTTGACAATTTTAGTTTGATAATAAATAACAATTTTTCTGTGAGATACTTTATGATTTTAATTTTAATTTTGTGTTTAAATAATTATTCAGATATAACGTCAGCAACATAACCTGCATGTTTCGTAGGGTATTTATAACAGTTAATTAGATACATGAGTTTGAATCCAAGATGGTTTAGCTTTTATTATTTTTAACTCAAATAAAATGGAAATGGAAAACCTGCAAGAAAAAAAAAGCACTGAAAAACATCATCCAGAGTATCAAACCCGACACTTAATGCTATCGAAACATGAGTTTGCCACTGCACTATACTACGTACATGCATTATGTATTTGCTACACCCTGATGATCTACATCGTTAATTAATCTATCCTTACATCCAAAGGTAACAATGTCTGACCTAAAAAGAGACATTGATTAAGCCTTATTTCATCCTTAATATCTTGTTAATAACAAGAATATTCCACGTGGGATCAAACATCCTTTAGCTGGAATATTAACAAGAGAGGTTAGCCTTTATCAGCCTTGAAGGACGAAACAAAGAATTAAAGCAACTTTAAGTCCTCAATGGCATCTAGTCCTTATCTTTAATCGATCACATGAGCCTTAATGCAAATATTTATGTTTCCTGTTTGACATTCCCTCCTTGTCTTGTCCGTGTTTCCCTGTTTTTCATTTTATAGTTTATAGTATATATCAAACGAGTATCAAAAGTCCTTCTATTTCCCGTGTAACTTCCTTGTTATATCTTAAAAGGGATAAATTATAAAAAAGATTAGAATAAATCTTTAAGGTGGTCCTTCATTTTATTAATTGCCAAACTAGTTGTACAATTATCTTATATAAAAAAAGTAAAAACAAGAAACTATTAATCAACATCAACATCAACAGCACCTTTAACCCAAATTAATTGGGGTCGGTGGTAGATGAACCCAATGATAAATCAAAAATAAAACAAAAGAGAGAAACATAGTTAAAATAAAAGAATGGTGAGAGGAGAAGAGAAAAAAAGAAAAAAAGAATTAAAACAGGGAACAAATGGAACGTAGAACTACTAAAGGGTTTAACCCTCCATCAGACTTATAGCTTTTCTCCACTCCGTCCTAAGACATACCGTCCGCCAATCTAAATCCCACTCCATTAGGTCTTGTTTAACTACCTTTCCCCAGGTAAGTTTTGGTCGACCTCTACCTCTCTTTGTATCTAGCTCTTGGTAACATACTCTTGTTTTAACAGGAGCATCTAATGGTCGTCTCATAACATGCCCAAACCATCTCAATCTATGCTCTCTCATCTTTTCACATACTGGTACCACTGATACCTTTCGTCGAATATCCTCATTTCTTATCTTATCCATCTTCGTGTATCCGCACATCCACCTTAACATCCTCATTTCTGCTACCTCTATTTTATGCTCATGTTGCCTATG
>PYAF01001075.1:530550-540833 GCA_007407185.1 Glycine tomentella | reverse complement strand
TCCTTTAGACTCCAAAGTGCTTCTCCACAATTCCAATTTTCTATTAACGCCATCTTTGGTCTCATCAATAAGTACTACATCATCTGCAAAGAGCATGCACCACGGCACTTCTTCTTGAATATCTTTTGTTAGTTCATCCATCACTAAGGCAAAGAGATAAGGACTAAGAGCTGAACCTTGGTGGACACCGACCGTGATAAAAAAAAAACAAGAAACTATTAATATGAAATGAAAATAATTATTTGCTTTCATCCTCGGACTTTTGTGATTATCAAAATTAATTATCTAACCTTTAATATTCTAAATAAGTTTTAATAATTTGTTAAGCAAAATAACTAATTACTAGATTGGATATAATACAAAAGCTTAATTAGTTCCCATAAAATTATATATCAAAGTTCGAATTATTTTTTTTATTGACAAATGTTAATGATTAATTTTGTTAGTTTCCATTAGCAGTGGATCAAATTATGCTGAGGTGTGTTCATATATATTTAGTATTTAATCATTTTTTGGGTAGGATTGTTTTTTAAAAAAGATACATGTGAAAAAAATGTAATCTTTTTTCTTCTAAAATCTGCTTTTATAAATATTGTTACTGAGAATTTATAATTTTACCTTATTCATTCTGACTTGACAATGATGCATGATTTTTTCTCATATAAGATTACGACGAAAATAAGAGGCAGTTATCATTCTTGAAGATGGAGTTGAACTTTAGAAAATAAATTATCTTATGTTAATAGCTTAAGAGATTAAGTAATTTAGAACATTTAGAATAAAATCAAAATTTGATTGAAGTACAAAATATAGGTTAGATGTAATAGGAATGGGGTCATTGCACCAGCTGCCTGTACAGTTGTAACAACTCAACAAGTAACAATCCTAAGTCCTAACTACCCATACAATGTTCTTGGCAACCATCGATCATCACCAACCCATTTACATAAATCCTGGAACTGGAAAAGTACTGTTGTAATGGCGACAGCGGGTTGTATGTGAACACTTTTCAGAGGACTAGCGCTCCTCCATTGTATTCTCTCGTACCTGTCAGCTTAATGAAAATTTGTATTTTTTTGTCAATTATTTATTTTATTATAGTTTTAAGGGAAGTTATCAAAATATAATTAAGCGAAAACTTATTTTTAAAAAGTTTTAATATGCTAAAATTTAAACCATATTTTTTTAATAAAAAAGCATAGTTATAAGCTTTTGTTTTTTAAGGTATCCATTGTGTTATAGGAATATTGACTTGATAGTTGAAGAAAGAAAGGAGAAAAAAAGATGTATGCGTTTGAATTTCTTTTCCTTACATTTTATGAAAGCTAATAACTAACATTGGCTTAGAAAGAAAAAAAAAAAGTAGTCAATTGTGTTACTTATTTACTTTTTAAATAGAAAAACTCAAGCCATATGAATTTAAAACATTATTCTATTAGTTTCTTAAAATTTCTCTCATTTCCTATTAATATAAAGTACTTGAACAAATTTCCTAAGAGATTGCATGTTTGTATTTTATTCGACAAAAGTTAAAGAGAGTATAATTAATTTAATAATTGTAAATTGTCAATATAACCATAAATAATTATTGGTATGATTATTTTATTATGAATGTCGACAAATTTATTATATATATAGTGGTTTTTTGATTTATTTAATAGCATAAAAATGTTTTATATGATTAATTTATAAATTTTTTTTAATAAAAAATATAAAATAGAGATTTTTACAAAAATTAAGCACGTATTTGTATCTCTTTCTTAGACTCGATCTTTTCATTTGGTCTGATCAGAGTTAATTATCAATACAATAAAGCATTTCTTTTATTCACTGGAAAATAAAAGCTTCGTACGCATCCAGGCAATCTACTTTCCACATTGAAGCTTCATTCGATCATTTCAACATTCCACCATAGTAAAAGTTAGCACAGATCGATTTGTTCCACAGCTAAATAATTGATCAAATGTAGAATCTACCACGGAGACAACTAGTCGCCAGGTTGCTCAAAGTCGCAAAGATACATCCACGGTAAAAAAAAGTCTCTGTCTATGTAAAAGAAATGTGTGCAATATATATTTAATTTAAACAATTTGAATTGTGTGCATATCTTACTCTTACGTAATATTCTCAATATATTTTTCGGTAACAAAATCTTAATTTCTGGCTGAATAGTCTAGTCTAAGCCATGGCTTTCTAGAATCTATGAACTTAAGAAAGGACCATTATCACAAAATCTTTCATATTATTTTTTTTATCAGATTCCACATTAAAACAAGTTTCTAGAATTAGTTAATCCAACCATACAACCTAATTGGATGCATCTCTTTGTTTATAACGTCAGCAATAGCGCCACTCAGTTATAATAACATTTGTTGTCGAATTCTCCAAATTTAATAATTAAATTCGTTATGAATTGAGAATTCAATTATTAATGCTTAAATAATTTTATCCACTAATTTATTCAACAAAAAAAAGAGATATCTGCTGGTCAAACTTAATTTTATAAAGTGAGATCGATAGTTTTGTACCAGCCGTTCCCACCATGTGATGTATCCACCAAGCAGTCATTTTTAAAAGGTACTTTGGCCTTTCAACCCTCTGCCATAAAAATAAAAAAGAGACCAACAAATTATCCAATCTACTCCTAGAAGATTTGACAGGGAACCTTGGAAAATTCATTCATTGTCCGCAAAATTCTTTACAATCATTTTATCGTTTATCTAGATAAATATGAAGTAGTGGTATATAGTGCTATATATAACGTATACAGTCAAGTACGTCGGTGCCATAAAATAAATACAAAAATAAATCTCATAGATCATAACAGGTATTTTCGATAATTAAAAAAAAAACAAAAATTAATCCACCCAAAAATTTGTCCTCCTAACTGCTTGATCGATGTGTACAAGTGTACTATTTTGTGAAGAATCTGTATTTTTTACTTGACGTGGATCTGATATTGTCTTATATTTAAAATTGAAATAGTAAAATACTGATGCTGGAAATCGTGAAATATTAAACAAAACCAACAACGCTAGGGGATTTGTATATCTCTTCTAGAAGGTTATACTATATATTAACATTAGTTTGACTGAGCCACGAGCAGAGCCAGAGCTATAAACAGTTACATTGTTCATTTTTTTATTAATACATTTATTATGACTGTATATTTTATTTTATTTATTAAAAAATAATACTCCGCACTTTGAGAAAGTACTGTGTACAATTAGATGGTACCTATAAGTTATCTCATGTTTCCGCACTCTGAGAACAAATTATCTTGAACTCCTCTGATCAGAAGTCTCTGCACCCCTCCCTCCCTGTTTGTATCATATCAGGCAGGTGAGAAGGCAAAGATAGATCGATGTCCACCATCGCAACTACAACCTCTGAAGGTTTTTTTTTTTTTTTTAAAATTTCACTCCGTGTGCTACCATTTTCATCAATTTATATTTCTACCTTTTGCACTTTTGAATTGCCTATATATACCTTTCGATCTCTCTTTAATTATATCTGAAGTGGGTCTCTTATTTAATTTATACATGTACTAATTACTTAAAGAGATTGAACATCGGCGAGATGCATCCATAAGTAGGAGTAGGATATATATATATTGATAAATGTTTAACGTACGGATGCAGAAGTGAGCAGCAATGAGTGGAAACTCATACACATGAGCGAGCAAGAGGAGGATCTCATTCGCAGGATGTACAAGCTAGTCGGGGACAAGTAAGCATATTTTATAATCCCTGCATTTTGTTTCTTAGTCCCCGCCCATTGCTCCTACACTACTTTAACATGGATTTCCGTTTCTGCGCATTAATTTAACTCGAACTATATACATTGGAATTAGCATGACAGTGATTATGTGTGTTATATATACTAATATAATATTAATCTCTTTATTATATATATATATATATATTTCGAGATGATGAATCAATGTCTTTAATTTGCTTGAGGAGATATACTTTCAGCTTTTCTTTTATCTTTTCGATTTATTTTAACTAGTGGGATGAGGTACAATTCCAGAAAGTAGTCTGGGTGCTGCGACATAGATAAAAACAGTCTTCCAGCTAGCTAGCATGCATCCAAAACGTTTTAACCATGGGTGAACCTAGAATTTTAACCATGGATCAAGTCATGCATGCGTTCTATTTTTTGATTTAAAAGAAGAAACGAATCAATGGTTATAATACTAGATGAATGCATGTATCCATTCAGCTTAACCTTTGGGGGCGCATCTTAGAATTCACCCTGCAACAAGTTTAGTTTAGTTTGGGACACATGCCAGCCGACCTGAACCTTTGACTATTTGGTAGTAATAAGTTTTTCTTGTACCAAATGGTTAGAGGGGCATATAGACAAAAGTCAGACAGAAAGAAAATAGTTAATTACCTCACAAACCTATCCATTCCAAAACATATTTCTACTCTTGTGTGCTTAAAAGGCCGAGTTCTATATTTTGATCAGTATGGATTATGGTGTATTTGGTTAATTAGGTCAGAAGTCAAAGTAAAATAATCAAATTAAGTGAGAAAATAAAAGAAAAGGAAACGATTTTTAGATTATTTAATAAAAAAAGAAAAAAATGTGTGTAAAATAACATAAATACCTTAAGTAAAAAATATATATGAGATAATTTAGTGTGTTTTTGTCTTTCAATTTATTCAAAAGTGACTGTTTTGTTCCTTTTAGCTTAAATCCGAAAGAAACACTATTAATAGTAGGACTCATGTTTAGTGGCCTGTTTTCTTTACTGGGAGAATCCTTCCTCTCCTTTTTCTATCGAAACAAACAATTAATTAATGCGTTTGAATAAATTCTTATTTTAAAATAATTTTAAGAGAAAGGACATGTATTAACATATGGTTACTTAAAATTTTCTTTTTGATTTCTATACATAGAATTAAAGACTTAAAGTGTAATAGAAAATTTGAATACTATCAATATTTTAATCTTAAAAACAATCAAATTAAAAATCTATTTAAGTTTAAACGATAAAAAAATATTTTTAAACTTTTCTAAATAGCATCCTAAAATTTGAAACATTATTAACAATTTTTAAAAAATTAAAGTCATCATCCATTTTCAAATTACAAATATTTAGATGTATTTTCAACAGTACTCTTTTCTTTTGTTTTTT
Source organism: Glycine tomentella (assembly GCA_007407185.1). Lineage (NCBI taxonomy): Eukaryota > Viridiplantae > Streptophyta > Magnoliopsida > Fabales > Fabaceae > Glycine > Glycine tomentella. The sequence continues at coordinate 535,687 of PYAF01001075.1, read as the reverse complement.
TTTTTAAAGACTTCAACCACGCCTCTTTAGCTTAATATATATGGACATCCAATTTAAATTTCATGTTTCAAATTTAACTTTATTTCTTTTGATTTATGTATGACCTTATCATTATTGATCTTTATAGGGTGAGATGAGATTGCATCTACATTTAATTTAAATTTTCCTACGACTCATATGTCTAGTTTCTTGAATTTCTCTTTCATTTTTTGTCAATTGTAGCTTCATCATAACTTGTATGTTCCATGATAACAACATTGTACCTTTGATAGATGTTTGAAGGTGGCCTAGTTCCTCTTATAGGTTCTTCAGCCACGTCTTCATTTTCTTTGAACATTAAGCTTCTCCATTATCTTTGTGTTCTTCTTTTAGTTCTATTCCTTATTTTTTGTCTTCTTTATTTGTATTTCACTCCTTCCTTAGCAAATATAAGGCAAAGCTCTTACCTTTCATTTGAACTTTGAATAGTTCTATGTTGCTTGTATATCTTTAGTAGCGCAAACTTTAATAACTTATATGTTCCATAATAACAACATTGTACCTTTGATAGATGCTTGAAGGTGGCCTAGTTCCTCTTATAGGTTCTTCATCCACGTCTTCATTTTCTTTAAACATTAAACTTCTTCATTATCTTTGTGTTCTTCTTTTACTTCTATTCCTTATTTTTTGTCTTCTTTATTTGTAATTCACTCATTCCTTAGCAAATATAAGGCAAAGCTCTTACCTTTCATTTGAACTTTGAATAGTTCTATGTCGTTTGTATATCTTTAACAACACAAACTTTAATAACTTGTGTGTTCCATGATAACAACATTGTACCTTTGATAGATGTTTGAAGCTGGCCTCTCCTCTTATAGGTTCTTCATCCACATCTTCATTTCCTTTGAACATTAAGCTTCTTCATTATCTTTGTGTTCTTCTTTTGCTTCTATTCCTTATTTTTTGTCTTCTTTATTTGTAGTTCACTCCTTTGTTAGCAAATATAAGGCAAAGCTCTTACCTTTCATTCAAACTTTGAACAATTCTATGTTGTTTGTATATCTTTAATAACACAAACTTTATATTCAAACAACATTTTATAACATTTATCCAACAACTAAATCACATTTAATTTTTTTAATTAATTTTAAGAACAAATAAAAATCAATGATTAAGTTCAAAATAACTTGAGTGACTTTTAATTGCAACTATATTCTTTTTTTGTTATTATATGCTTCATTTCAATTTTGACTTTGAAAATATATAACAATTTGGTTGAGATATGTGAAGAGCTTTTGATCATAAGTCATATGATTTTCACAATCATTGTTAATAAGCCAAGTTTTTGTGGATTTTTTTGTAGTAAAGCAGGCCATTGCAAATGGTTAATACTTTTTTAGTTGATCCTCAACAACATTGGCCTTTCCTTGTTGTTTGTGAGACTTTGATATTTTCTTCATGTATCCTAATATCTTGTGTTTGACCTATCAACATCTCTTTTGTGATGATTAATTGGATCATACTTCTAACATCTAGTATATTTACGTGTAGATATATGTAAATGAAAAACTTCTTGTCCTTTAGTAATTTATATTCGTATGACTTCTCTATTTAATAGGTGGAATTTGATAGCTGGTCGCATTCCCGGTCGTAAAGCAGAAGAAATAGAGAGATTCTGGATTATGAGGCACGGTGATGCTTTCTCTGTTAAAAGAAACGGAAGTAAAACCCAAGACTCGTGATTTTCTCTAGTCATGTATCTTTTCAGGGCATAATTATGCTAAATATATAAAATTGGATTAAATATATTTTTGGTGTCTATAAAATTTCTTTTTTCTGTCTATATAAATTATTTTGTATATTTTTAGTCTCTTGTTTTTTTTTTTTTATCAATATCAGTTTCTTAAATTTATACTTTTTTTTCTGCCATTTTTAATCTCTTTGATAGACTGATATTTATGACGAAAAAGATTAATAAATGATTTGAAATAGTAAAAGAATGAAATTTCATTAGAGACTTAGAGTTAAAAATATATTTAACCCTAATTTTTTTTCTAAATCTTATATAATTATCGTCAATTATATTCCTTGTCGTTGAGATGAGAATGTACACTTTCGTTAATCGGTCATGAGTATCTCATGTAGAAGCTATGAAAAAGTTTGCATGTTGGTTTGTATAAAAGAAAAAAGTGTGTATTAGACTATTAGTCTGATTTAATTTGAGTGATTTATTTGAATTTATGATTTTTTTTTATGTTATGGGGATTACCCCAACGATACATAATAGGTATGCCAACATATAAAAGAGAAGCCACATATGTGTAATTGTCGACGTAGGCCTTATATGTAACGCAAATAACAAATAACATGTGGCATAACCGATTTTCCCATCAAAAGGCCCCAAGTGGTCTATAAAGATAACTTTGATTCACTAATAACAATTTATATATCGTAATACAAATAAAAAGTATGTGCGGAAGTTTGAAATACATATTGGTATAGAAAAAACTAGAGTTACATTACTATACGAAGATGATATTCATGAAAGTAAACTTCTAACTTACTAAACCATGACTTGTTCAAATAAATAAAGAAACTTTAGAATTTGTAAAAGAAAAAACATAAGAATTTTTAAACAAAGAAACTTTAGAACATTTTTCTAAATCATGACTTAAACTACCTTATAAAAAATAAACTTATGCACCAAACAAGCTTAAATGGTAAAAGTAGCTCATAAGCTAATGTAAGGATTTATAAGTTTCTCAATAACCTTTGTCAAATATAGGCAGAAGTATTGTTGAATTTTCTGTAGATTTCCTAATGAAATAAATGATAAAAGTCAATTAATAATATTCATGGTTTCTTGAGATAGTATAGTCCTTTTCGTAACTCACAAGCCCAATCATCTTCAAAATGTTGGAATCCTATAAGTTGTAATGGTTAGTTTTGCAATTTAGGTCGGATATCAATTAACGAACAGAAATGAAGTCAAAATTTAGTTTCAAGATGTTTAAGACATTAAAGCGTTAAACACAATGTGAGAATTGAACTGTAACAGAAAATATCAAGTAAGTCATTAGGCAATTTCACATTCATATAATTGATATTTTACATAGATCAACTAACAAAATGAGATGGTGTGACAAATATGAACTACGCCAGCAAATTTAACTATTGTCATTAGACAGTTTTACATGAATGAGATTAATTATTATTATTATGGAGAATACTAAATGGCCACAATTACATTTGACCTCACCAATGCATTGTGGTGTAGGCCTCAATGAATCCAGAGATTCAATAATACAGTGTTCAATATAAATGCATCTCAAAAAACATTGTCAGTTATTTATTCTAATATCTATAATTTCTATCCCTTTTATCTCTGTCTCTTTACATGTAAACCCATTGAGATGTGAACGGAACATTTTCCAAAAGCAAATGGCAAACTACTTCATACCAATAAACTGTCTTAGGCCTTAGCATATACGTTATTTTTTCTTTGTAATTGTAAACGGATATTTTAGTTTGGTTATTAAATATTTGCATGATTCACATGCCAAATATGGTGTAACCAATATCGTAAGATTTGATGGAAATCAGGCTCCGTAATTAACTTCGGGTATCTCTTATACCCTTGTTATTAATGATTAAAAAAAAAAAAACTAAGGCATGAGTTATATGAATAAACTTAACATGATGCATGGAAACAATTTTATTTTCCTCCGGTTGAATAAACTTCATTTGACAACAATACAAATGGAGCCTTAATTAGTATGTTTGATTTCATATTAAATTATTCAGAATTACGTTGAAATATCAATTAAGATTATTTTTATATATTTGTGTTTATATTGAAAAATTAATGTTGAATCAAGAAATTATTCTGACTTTAAATCAAGAATTTTATACTAACTTATTTTATAATAAAATAATTAAATATAAATCACATCTCTTTAAAATTAATTTTAATCAAAATTAATTTCATTTAAAATTAATTTTCTAAACACTTGTCCAAATACACAGTATATTTACCGTTAACTTAATTGGATCTGGAAACAAGAGTCAGTGGTCAATCTGCCACACTTTGGCATATAATTTGTGGATCTGCCACGCGAAGCAAAATATTTGGCCAAATGCCACGGTGCTCATTTCGCTGCATGTAGGGGCGGATTCCATGGCCACGTGTCAGCCATGCACTGGATACACTGGAGGGGCAGCTGACCAAGCAAAATCGCAGACAACATTAGCGAATTAGCATAGGCCGCTGCACAGCTGGGCGAGTAAGGTGCTTCTGACACAGACGTAATCCGCTGGCAGCTTGGGCGATCTACATGGCGTGGCGCTGACGTGGAACCACGAATTTGGTACCGGGTCCTGCGAATTTGGTACATCAGGCCCACTACTTATTTGCTTTGTCCCCTGTCACTTTCTCACCTTCGTAAAAAAAAATTTCCCCCTCCCCAGTATTTGTTCTTGCTTCCTAGCCTCTCATCTTGCTCCCTTGCTCCCTTGCTGGTCCCTTGCTCCTCTCATCTTCCTCTCATAAGGTTAGTTTATATTATTTTTAATTTATTTTGTTTATGTTTTAAATATTGAATAAATTTTTTATTTAAGTAGAGTTAAATATTAGATGATATTTAGGTTGAAGATTTAGAGTATTAGATTAAAGGATTATTTTAAACTTTAGGTTAGATGATTTTGTATTGTTTGTTTGTAATTATTAATTGCATGGTTAATATATTTTATATATAAATAGTAGTAGGTATTCAAAAATATTTATAAGAGTTAGATAACGTTTGCTGTTAGTTTATAATTATTATTTTTGTAGGATAGATTAATAAAATATAAGATAAAATGTAGGAATAATTTAGTAGATTATAAGTTTTACGTTCCAGAAATTTATTTAATTAAATAAATATTGTGAAATAATGTTTATTTAAAATATTTAAATAAAGTTTTAATTTAATAAAAATAATAAGTAAATAACTGTTTACTTAAGGATTTGATTTAATAAGAATTATAATAAAACATTTAATTTAATATTAATAATATTTGTAAATATCATAAAATTAATATGTATTGATGTAATAAAAATAAGAACTTAATATTTCATAATTAAAGATTAACTTGAAAATCTAATAAATAAAGTATAATA